>CM054057.1:615368705-615424372 GCA_028641055.1 Alopecurus myosuroides | reverse complement strand
GTTTGCTAAAACACACCGCCTAATTGAGCCTTTGCTAGGTACCACATGGCACATTTGCGAGAACACAACACATAAGCAAAATTGAAAGTTTGATGTTTGTGCTTGGGATGACCATCCTACGTGCATTTTTTAACCATTTTTTCTAAATCAAATTTTAGCCCGAGGAAGTTGTATGTCTGTGCTCGAGTTTGAGGGAGCTCGAGATATCGTGAACAACTTTAAATTGTCTCGAGCACATGGGTGGTAGTACAACACGTCCTGCTCTGGATATACCTATATAGGGACCTGTCCAGGAGCTCTACATCTTGCCCCAACGGTCATCACTGGTAGAAAAAAAGCCTTCCATACACCCCCCATCAGTCCCCAAATTATACGCACCGTGACTAAAGGGGTTTTAGTCCCGGTTCGGGAGGCGATCCGCGACTGAAGGTCATGCGTCGCGGTTTGGGAAGCGCGTGGAGGGCTTAAATTCCGGTTGGCCTGGCCACCCGCGACTAATGATCCAAACTGCTGGCCTCACTGTCTTTAGTCCCGGTTGGCCTGGCCACCCGCGACTAAAGATACAAACTGCTCGCCTCCCGCGCGGCGGTTTTATTTCGCGAGCGAGAGGCAGAAGGCCATTGCTACAGTGCGCACCCGAGAGTCTCTGTTTCTTCTTCCTCTCTTCTCTTCTTCCTCTCTTCTTCCTCCACCAAGCACCCATGGGTTCTCCCGTTTGGAACCTTCTCCGTGTGCCCACACCATGCCGCAAGAATCTCGACGTGGCCTACACCAATATGTGGGAGAGGCTCCCCGATGCTCTTAAGCATTTGAGCAATCTCTATGAAGAAGCCGATGAACACCATAAGTTCTTCGGGCTTGATCTAGAGTATACGGCGAATCAACGGGATGTTGCCGTCATCCAGATTGCCTTCAAGGAGATCGTTTTGGTCTTCCAATGGGCAAGGTAACGCACACGTACAATCTCTCTTGTAGGATAGTGTTGCATTTTCAATTTGTTTGTTGCATTGGAAGAGTACACGTGTTGCAACATATCTAACACGTGTTCTATTTTTGTTGTTGTAGTAGTTCAAAGCAATCTCCGGAACTTGTTGATTTTCTTGTCAACAAGGGGTACGACTTATGTAGCGTTGACATCACTCAAGACCGGCAGAAGTTGATGCGCTTGGGTATTGAGATACCTGAAAATCACTACATTGATCTTCATGACCTTATCCATTTTGATGAGCTGTACGGGCACAAGACCGAGATGGCTCCGATGGCAACTGCCTTCATCCACGCCGACTACAAAACCATGAAGTCTCGTTTCCCCTCGAGGAATCAAATGTATTGGGGGAAGAACCCACTGGACCGGATCAATCTCGAGTATGCAGCAATAGATGCATACGTTGCCTTCGAGTTGTTCCGCATCTACTCTTCGGAGCTTGAGTAGATGTTGTTTGTGTACCGCATCTTGCGTTCGATATATGTAATGGATATATTATGTAATGGACATATGTCTTTCTGTTAATTTCTATATTATTTCTATATTAATTCCTACCTATATTATTTCTATATTATGTCAAACACACATTTCAAAACAAACAAACAAAAACACATCAAGAAAACAAACAAAAACACATCAAGAAAACAAAACAGAAAAACTACCGTTTCTATATCTGTTCACCAAAAACTACTGTTTCTATATCTGTTCACCAAAAATAAATCTAGAGGTCCAAAAATTAATCTAAGCCAGGAAAATATAGATCTAGTCAATACCAAACTCATCCAGTTGGATTTACTTCAAAATTCATTTTTGAACTCATTTTAAAAATCATAGAAGAGCCTACTGGTCTTTTATTAAAAAGGATGGTATTTTCATTTGGTTGTTGACCTTGATGTGAGGCTAAGTGCTATGGATAGATCTTTTCAATATCTATCCAGAACATTTTAGTTTGTCCATTTTGGTTATGTATTTTAAAAGTTAGGTTCAAATCATTCTCACAGATAGTCATTGCCAAAACAGTTCTTGTATCCAAAATAATAGTAGAAACTTGGATCTGCAAATTTTATATGGTTTAGATTTCATATGGTTTGGTTCATGAATTTTATCAGATTTTATTTTGCATTTAGGAAAGGGGAAAATGAATTAGTTTTATTTTTCTGAATATTTTGATATATTATTTGTATTTTTAAGATTTTAAAATGAATTAGTTTTATTTTTCTGAATATTTTGATATATTATTTGTATTTTTAAGATTTTAAAATGAATTAGTTTTATTTTTCTGAATATTTTGATATATTATTTATATTTTTAAGATTTTAAAATGAATTAGTTTTATTTTTCTGAATATTTTGATATATTATTTGTATTTTTAAGATTTCAAAATTAATTAGTTTTATTTTTCTGAATATTTTTTAGAAATAATACAAATTAAAAAGTTAATGTTTATTTATTTATTCAAAATTATTAATTACATCATTACTTTTGTTTATTGAAAGATTTATTTGAAATTCAGACAATAAAGAAATGTGGCATCGACCAACATGTTAATAGGATTGATATGATACTAGTATCACATACATGCGTGCGAAACACTTGGATGCGGGACGGGATGGAACTCGGAAGTTAAGCGTGCTAGTGCTAGAGTAGTGGGAGGGTGGGTGACCGAGCGGGAAGTTTGACCACGAGTAAGAAATTTGACTAGAGATAATTGTAGTTAGGCACTAAGCAAATAATAAAAAATCTGAAAAAAAAGCGAGTGAAAAAAAGAGAGTGAAAAATTGGAGTGAAAAATAATTAGAAACCCAAATGAATTAAAGAAATAACGAAATAGCATGTAGTCCCGGTTCGTGTGGCCAACCGGGACTAAAGGTTCTCCGCCCTCGGCGCACGCCACCCGCCCACGTGGACGGGCCTTTAGCCGCGGTTCGTAATAGGGGCGACTAAAGGGGGGGATTTAGTCGCGCCTATTTAGTCCCGGTTGAGCGGCCGGGATTAATGGCCTTTGCGAAGCGGGACTATAGTCCGATTTTCTACCAGTGCATGTAGGCCCACCAAGGTCGTGCGGCCGCATTAACAACATAAATACAATGATATAGCCTTACTTCCAACATACATATAACACTTCTATTTAAATATATCGCTCGCTACTGTTTATTTGGGAAAAATCTCATTAAGATTTAATCACTCCTTAAAGAAGTACCAATAGAAAACGCTCCAAAGTATTTATTTCTGGCCATAATGTGTTTATACTAATTGATATTACATGAGAAAAGTATACTTTTAAAAGTATTTTCGAATGGTATCACCTCCTAAAAAAGTACTCGTTTGATAATATTTTCTTGACCATATTCTTGTACGGCAGTTGGTTGCCTTGTCTTCATGTCGTCTCGTTTTATGATATAGATTAATTATCATTTCATGTGTCGTCTCATTCTCGGGTTTTGTTATTTCACTCGCGGGGAAAAATATTTTCTATGACACGGTCCACAAAATGATTGCACAATACCTACTTGTTTTAGCATTCTCTCCCACCCGTTTTCATGGAATAAATCGATGCTGCTTGGGGGATTTGCACCAGATTTTCGTGCCCATTGTCAGTAAGCATATGGCTAAAGTGACATACATTTGGAGTTTTCCCACCCAATTTTTGTGGGCCTATTTCACTCTTATTTTGTTTTGGCGGTATCTAGCCCCTTTTCGCGGGCTATAGCAAACCATTTACCGCCGGTATACATTTTGTACGTTTTTCTATCGAATTTTCGGTGTCTACACTACACACATATTTTTGGGGTTCCCAGACAATTTGGCTACAACTGGCACACGTTTTGGGCTTTCATGTGTTGTTTTGTTATATATGCTAGGAGATAGTTACTACATATAGCATTCGATGTGTTGGTTCGTAGTCGCGCTTCATTATGTTGTTCTGGTTGATAGCTATTAATTTCCGCTTTAATTTTCTAAAATTCACCATCAATCTCTTTGTCAGTGATTGGTCACCTTTGCATGTGAGCTCCAATGAAAACAGTTTACGAGGCATTGGAAAGATCTTCTGCGTAATTGGGCCGAGAAGATTATTTGTAGTATAGACATCAAGACAAGACCATTTTTGGACCATAAGGGCTGTGAAGGCATCCGGTACATGCTATTCCAAAACAGCCTAAGAAAGGTGGCAAAACATTATAAAACGCCTTTTCTTAAACTTTTAAGAGAATAAATCCTCGAGCAATGGAGTGTCGTGGTTGTCCACAAAGGTCATGGACATTAGTTTCGAGAAAGTAGTCATCATAACTTTGCAGCATGTGTATCACCCTCCGATCGATAGTTCTTTCTTTGGTTTCACTCGGTTCATGTAGCAACACGAACATGGAGACATGCATGAGATAAGTATGACTAGATATATAGATAGATACACATAATCCATGCGAGAACAAAATAATTAATCTCGTTCCGCATTTGGAAAAAAACTGAAATACATCGTATGGAGAATCAAACTGCATTTCTTCCTTCCACAATTCTTCAAAAGTAGTTGAACTCGTTCCACATTTCTCCAAAAAATCAAACCCTAGATAATCCTTGTTTATTTTGATATAACACACTATTTCTTCCTTCCACAAATTCATCCATATTTTCCGATGTTCAACGATGTAAAGGCAAGCGGAGCACATGAAATACTATGACCGAAGCTACACTGACGGTTTTTTGCTTGCGGCCTGCACACACCGACGGCCCAGGTCGACATACCTTATGCCGTCAGGTTTTGTTCCTGTAGTGTCTTAAGCCAATTAGAGCACATAAAAAAGAAGAAAATAAAAGAAGGAAAGGACCGTGAGCTCACTATTTGATCGACATAAATAACAATAAGAAATGTGCTTCCGTCTACGAGTTGAAATCGCGCAAAATGTATCGGTCGGGTGTGTCCTCTTTTCTCCATCTCTCGTCTCACCGACCAGTTCCAGCCTCCAACTCCAATAAACTTATTCACGAGGCCCCGCAGTCCGACCGACATAGAGGTGATGATGACCTTAGTGTGCCAGGGACACTGGTAGAAAATAGGACTGTAGTCCCGGTTCGCCAGGGCCTGTAGTCCCGACCCAGCAACCGGGACTAGCAATGCGCGACTAAAGACCCCCCCCCTATAGTCCCGCCATTTACGGACCGGGACTAAAGGCCCGTCCACGTGGGCGCCAGGGATCCGTCGCGGCGGAGGCCCTTTAGTCCCGATTCTTGTGGCCAACCGGGACTGAAAACCTGCGCAGGTTTAGGGTTTTAGGCCCCCTAAACCTGGTTTCTTTTTAATTTGTTTTGTTTTATTTCTTTTATATTTTATTTTTTGTTTTATTTTAATTTTGATGAAGTTTCAGTACACATATATATATATTTTACGATACTATATACATGCATATATATATATGAAATTTCAAACAAGGAGAATTCAATAGGAATATATAATATATATTCAATATCGGTTGACCATATATACAACCTCGAACAAGTTTCCATATTACACAATTAAGATGGATGACCATACACAAATTCGAACAATTAATTAGATAGCTTATGCGTATAATAGTCATCGTCGGTGGACGCATGGTACTCTCCTTCCCTATCGATGACATGCCTAAGGAAAAATCCTGCTATTTCCTCTTGAATTGGTCGGAAGCGAGCTTCTGGAGTAAGCGCCCTCCGCAAATTATTGAGACCCCTCCGCGTGGCCTCGTCCTTCTTCCTCTCAGAGATTTTTTCCGTATGTTCTCACAGACATAGTATCCACATAGACGGTCCCGGTGGCTGCTTATCCACTCCTTTGACCACATTTTTAAATTTTAGCTCATTTTTGAATCCACCGACATGTCCAAGTGAGAACTGTCTCCAAAATCTACATTGCAAATAAAATTAAATGAACAAGAGAGTTATTAGCTTAGGAAATGAACAAAAGAGACCGATCGATATAGAGCGCAAATGATTGAAAAATAATTACCTTTGCATCATTTTTCTCATGTTAATTCAAAGATCTGTATTTGAATTCATAGAGTCAAAGATCAAAACTATGGAGTCCTGAAGATCAATTTTTAGCAGAATCCAGTGGAACCTGCGGACACGTTAGATGCACAGTCATGCATAACTTATCGATTAGACATACCATGCATGGAGTAAACAAAAGAGAATGGAACATGAGAGAAACACTCACCCAAAAAGGTAAGGAAATAGAATATATCTTTTGGATTCATGCTTTTTAAAAAATTTGTACAAGTCTTTCTCCACTTCTTTGGGGTGACGTTCTAACATAGTTCCATTAATGATTTGTGGGTCAATGAACCCAACATCATGGATGAGTCTTATTTTGCATTCCCAAATCTTCAATCTGCATAATAGAGTACGCAACAATATAATTAGGACAATATATATATATATATATAGTGTAGGCAATGAAGAACGAGATGACGTAGAAATAAATCACTTACAGAACGTACCAACTCAGGATAGATTTGTCGAGCTCACGCAGATTGAACAGCTGGAACAATTCACTCATCTCAACTGTTACAGAGTACTTTTTAGTGTGATGCTCCTCTGTATAATCCACATACACAAATTCTTTGTCGGTCCATGCTATGAAATGTTTGTACCAACGTAGCAGAGCTTGCATTAGTGGTGGTAGATCCTTTTCCTTCGCAGGCTCGACGAGAGGCCCTTTCTTCTCATATTGTAATCCTACCTCAGCCACTGGCGCATCGTCTAGGCCTAAAAAGAGACGAAGAGATATACCGGCCTCGGACGCATTTTGATCTGCCTTGCCATTGAAATGCTTGCCTTTCTTTCTTACGTTATGATTTCGGGGAAGAAATCGACGATGACCCAGGTACACGTTCTTCCTACAATTATCCAAAAATACACTTTCAGTCTCATGTAAGCAGTGCGTGCATGCTTTGTATCCCTTATTTGACTGTCCCGAAAGGTTACTGAGAGCAGGCCAATCGTTGATGGTTACAAAAAGCAACGCTCGTAGGTTAAATTCCTCTTCTTTGTGCTCATCCCACACAGGTACACCAGGTCTGCCCCACAATTCTAAAAGTTCATCAACTAATGGCCTTAGGTACACATCGATGTCGTTGCCGGGTTGCTTCGGACCTTGGATGAGCACTGGAATCATAATGAACTTCCGCTTCATGCACAACCAAGGAGGAAGGTTGTAGATGCATAGAGTCACGGGCCAGGTGCTATGGCTGGAGCTCTGCTCGCCAAAAGGATTCATGCCATCAGTACTTAGACCAAATCTTATGTTCCTTGCGTCAGCTGCAAAATCTTTGAACTCTCTGTCGATCTTTCTCCATTGCGTTCCATCAGCGGGGTGTCTCAACTCCCCGTCGGACTTACGGTCCTCTTTGTGCCATCGCAACAACTTGGCATGCTCTTTGTTCATGAACAGGCGTTTTAGCCGAGGTATTATAGGAGCATACAACATCACCTTGGCGGGAACCCTCTTCCTGGGTTTCTCGCCCTCAACATCGTCACCAGGGTCATCGCCTCTGATCTTATAACGCAATGCAGTGCATACAGGGCATTCATTCAAATCCTCGTATGCACCACGGTAGAGGACGCAGTCGTTAATGCATGCATGTATCTTCAGAATCTCTAAACCTAGAGGGCACACAACCTTCTTTGCTTCGTACGTACTGGCGGGCAACTCGTTATTCTTCGGAAAATATTCTTCAACATTTTCAGCAAATTTTCAAATGATGAGTCAGCTACACCTTCTCGTGCCTTCCATTTCAGCAAATCCAGTGTGCAGCCCAGCTTTTTCAGACTATTGTCGCATCCTGGGTACAGCGACTTCGTGTGATCCTCTAACATGCGATCCAAATTCTCCCTCTCCTTGTCAGTTTCGCAGCGTCTCCGTGCATCAGCAATGGTCCGACCAAGATCATCATCGGGCTCATCATGTGCCTCTTCTTCACCTTCACCAAACCCTTCCCCACCTTCAGCATCATCCTCCATGAAGGTATCACCGAAAGCGTCATGATAATTGAAATCGATATCATCCTCTTTCATCTTCTTCCATTCTAACCCCTCTTTCTCCATGCTTGGTCCAACAATTATAGCTTGGCATGAAACCGTGCCGAAGCAGGTGCATGTGAACGACTCTTGAGGAGGAGTGACCCTTCTCATTCTTACATTCAGCACATGGACAGATAATAAACCTCGCTGCTTGTTCGCATTTGCCACTACGAGGAAATCTTTCAAACCCGTAGTGAACTCGCCGGAGAGTCGGTTACCGTACATCCATTGCCGATTCATCTGCATTATTATTATATAAAGTATATAATTAACCATCATGCATTTGTTAAACTAACTAGCTGGAAATAATAATCATGAAAGGGTTCAAGTTGCTAACCGCGACCGCGGAGGTAAAATAAATGAAAACGCTCAAGTGCGGCTCGGACACTTAATATCATGTGTGTTTCATGCTATCGGGCATTTCATCGAACACCTAGTGTGCATAGTAGGAACCAAAAGCATACCCACCACCCCTTGTGAATGTTGTGAGCAGAAGTGACACCAAATGTGGCTAAGTGCAGCGAGCTGAGTTCTATATATAGGGATGGGCCTTTAGTCCCGGTTCACCTGGACAACCGCGGCTAAAGGCCGTGGGGCCGGACCGATGACCTATTAGCCCCGGTTGGTCTGGCCAACCGGGACTAAAGCCCCTCCCCTCCGACAGCTGTGGACCGAGCGCGCTGGGCCCAGACTATTGGTCGCGGGTCTCGTCCCGAACCGCGACTAAAGACCCCTATGGTCGCGGGCCGATTATTTTGGGGACTAATGGAGGCGTACCGAAGGCCTATTTTCTACCAGTGGGAAGAATTGTGAGGTCATTGCTGCCGCTCACGTACTGTGGTTAGAAACGGAATCGCAAAGAGTACACATCAGTGCACATCATCAAGCTGATGCTTCGCCGGCATGATACCTCCCTGGTGAAAATCATAGAGCTAGAATTAGATCAGTACAAATCCAACCAGATACAAACGATATGGTATAATTAATTCTCAGCAGCAAAAATAATATGTGGCACCATGAACCAAGTACCAGAGAACTTTTTGCAAATACGTTCAAAGTTTATAGTTGAGTACCGATAATCAAGCATCAATTTATTTTGTCTCAAAAGACTGATCATGCCAGCATAGCCTAGAGTAGAAATAGTGTCTAAATATTACACTACCAGGCACCCGCATTGTTATTGCTTCAATAAAAAATAAGCTATTTGGAACAATACATCTTGAAGAAATCGAGTTGCACTATAAATCACAATACTAGAGCACTCTATAGAAAAGGTCTCCACTTTCTTATGCATAGCTGAAATAATAGATAAAATAATTTTTTTGAAGAGGATTTCAGCATCTATGGATTTGAGGAGGAGACACATATATACACATGTTTTCGATTGTCCCGCTCAATTTTTGCGTCCATGTTGGAATCAAACATGTCGAGTATATGTCACGTTCTATTGCAGAATAGTAGAGTCACATCCTTGGGGGGGGGGGGGGGGAGATGTTTAGCTTCGGTGCATCATGCGGTATCTACGACTATGGACATACCAATGGAAATCGAAATAATAGAATAAGAAAAAAAAATCAGGTTGCTCCTCTCCTCCGTGAACTTGCCTCCTAACATGTCCGTTGCGATGATCAAGTTGTTCGCTTGTGCCAACACCTTCCCACTGACTTAAATGTCTAATACAGAGTGAGGCGGCTTCCATCGATCCTCTGCCATGATAGACTCTACCCGACGCACCTTCTTCGTGTTTAGGAGTTCCATGATTTAGAATACATAATCTTGAAGGAACGTCACGTGCATTGGGCATGATAACTTATACAATGCTTCGGTACATGGAAAACTTCTCGACAAAGGCCGACATAGTTAGTTTCGAGAAACTAGTCATCATAAATTTGGACCTTCGGCCTCCCTGCACTTGGCGTCGTCTTCCTAGGTTGCTCTTCTGTGTGCCCAGCTGAGTTTTGCGACTTGATGCGACCGCATGCCAAAATCATTCTCTTGTTCTTGGCCATAACCCTGTCGTCGTGCCAGACACAGCCCGTAATAGGAAAGTTTGCCAACCAGAATTTTGGTTTCCTCTAATTTCTCAAAGCAACATTGATAATACACTAGTATAACTCACCTAGTAGAACAAGGAATGACATAATGTAGTTGCTAGCTAGAAACCTTGGCATGCAATCAAGCAGTGTCAAATAAAATCAAGTAGTGGGTTTATATATAGAAGCTTTTGTCGTAGCCTCAATGAAAGCTATGACACACATGTAAGCATGATCATGAAGGTAGATGTGCACAGGTCATGACAAAATAGAAAATGCATGAGCAGTACATCACAAAAATGTTCTCCACAAATGCCATCATGATTAGTTTAGAGAAATTAGGCATCACAACTTTCCAACATGTGTTTCATCCACACCCTCAGGTAGTTCTTTCTTCGCTTTCCCTTAGTTCATGTATCTACGTGATAATAGAGAGAGAGACATGCATGAGATAAGTATGCCCAGATCGATAGATAGATAAACACAATGCATGGGAGAGCAAAATGGTTGATCTCTTTCTGCATGCGGCAAAAAACTGAAATACGTATCATGGATCTTTCATGATACACATGCAATATAAAGCTATAAAATGATTTTGATGGTCGAACAGTGGAAAAAGATGCTACGAGATCGTACGCTGGAAAAATCCATTCATATTATATCCTTTAGTGAGGCCGGCGGGTGGGTCGACAACATTAGATAGATCGACGTAGGGCGACAGCCCTGAGCTTGGTATTGATTTTACGACCATGGCCCCAACGACGAGCCGCTCACTTGACGTTGCTCTGTTTTTATATGACACGTAAGTAATCTACCTAGAGAGTTTTACTGTCCTTGAATTGGGCCAGTCGAGATTATTTTAATTAGAGTCCATGGTATAGAGCAGTTAATTAAGGCATGTCGAATTAGGAAAACATGCGCGCAAACAGAAGTAGTAGCATCAGCTAATTGCACGGCATTGTCGTTACTAGTGCTAAGATCTCTAGCAGAACCCCTAAAACGCGAAACTGAAAACGCGGTTTTCAGTTCGCGGTTTAGGGTTTTTTCAGTTTTGATTCATCGCGCAGTAGCAATGCTCGTAAACATAACCCGCATATTTCGATTTCTGATTTTGCCGCAAAATTAGTTATAAAAAGGCGGTGATCGCCGGAGTAGTCCTGGCCCTATCCTACCCTGGGGTGGCGCCGCTCCCCAAAATGTCGCGGCGCCGCCGCTTAGTCCTCATCGGAGGAGCCGATGTACCGTGGCTCCTTGAGAGAGGCAGCGATTCCATTCTCGAGGAGCACTACGTTCGCCTCGAGCTGCTGGTGGCGCTGTGCCTCGAGCTCCTCCTCCTCCGCTGCAGATCACTGGCAGAGGGTCGCCATGATGGTGTCCACCGCATTGTCCGGGACAAAGTCGAGCTCGGAAAAGGAGGGGCCAAATGCCGCCGGCTCTGATTACTTACTAGCGTGCGCCGGTTATATTTCGCAGCCATCTCAGGCATTTTGGGAGGTGGAATTTATTTTCGCCCATCACAGAGCCGGGCTTTTCTTTAGAGACAGTTTATCTACACAAACCGGCTGAGGGGTAGATTTCCCGAACATACTTTTTTTCAAGGGTAAAATCTTCTCTAGTAAGCGTCTCTAATACTCAGTTTTCTACTACTGTCGACCTCGTGATGACTAGAACAACCCATGCAGGAAAAAAAGGTGTCCTCCATGTAGAAGACTGACAGGTCCAATTCTGAAGATGAGCTCCGAAAAGGAGATGGAATGACCGCACCGACGAAGGTTGACAGGACCGGGCCGCCCCAACTAAGTCATAACAAGAGAAATCAGGTTATGATTCCGCCTCCAGAAGCAGCCGAGTATTTGGCTTCGTAAACATGTGTTTGGAGGCTACCCATGTACCGTACTATATTATGTAAGTTGTAATAGGAAAACAGAACGAGCAGTGTGGTATGCGCGCCTGGTACATCTCAATCTCCGAACATGTAATGAATATAAATTTTTCTCTCATGGGACAACAAACTAATGTAATATACAGAAGTATACGCACATTTTTTTTCTGAGAAAAGAAGTACACGTACACTGTTGGGGAATAGGTAAGGGGGAGCCTTACCGGCCCCTAACATGAACCGGGAATCACCTCATCCGGTTCATGGTGAGTAACCCGGGTTATGCTAGGCAGAGCCGGGTTAAGCCAGGAAGAGCCGGGTTAAGTTAGGAAGAGCGTGACCCGACAGAATGAAGAACCGGCCCAAGGCCCAGGTCAGGGGACGGGGAAGCCCGGGAGCCCGAAGAACAGTTCTTGGCCGGCCCAGAAGTAGCCGGATCATAAGAAGAGCCTTACCAAGATGATCAGGAACCGGAGGGCGATAGGACTCCGAAGACGGGGACCCGGACTTCCTTGTAACCCGGAGGTCTCGTCCACTATATAAGGCGAGACCCCGGGACGTAGAAAGACAGGTTCTAGATCGATAGCAAAGTAACTCGAGACATCAAGAGCCGGAATCGCCCTTTGTAATCGAGACTTGGTCCCTGATAGTAAGAAAGCAAGAGTAGGTTTTACCCTCAATCGAGGGGCCGAACCTGGGTAAACTCGCATCTCTCGTTTCCACCTTAACCCTTTCAAAGTTTCGCTTAGTAGCAATGGCCTCGCAATCTAGTTCTCGTATGAGGACACTTGCCGTGACAATACCACGACAGTCGGCGCCCACCGTGGGGCCTGCTCGCGGAAGTGTCGTCTTTTCGGAAGGAGCGCTACCTGGGATCGAGAAGCTCGCGATAGGACGGCTCAGGAGGAGCCGGCGCGGAAACTACTACAATCATGACACATGGGGTCCCGAGTTCGCCTCCGTGAATTCAGGACTTCACGTCCCCTTCGGCAAGATCCATGTCTTCATTGGATACGTTGGGACAACAGCTCCAGAACCGGACAAACTTTCAGATTCGGTGGCTGAGAAAACCATGGCGGTGGACTCGGATGGCGAGTCCTCAGTTGGGAACAATGACGATCACGATGACACAGGCTCGATCCATCAGCTCTTTGGAGACCGGTTAGGAGGAGACCTAAAATTGGACGCGCCAGGTTTCAATGAGACAACTCACCACGCTGCCGTTTACATGGCTGGTCCTACGCGGCCAACCGAACCCAGGTATGACTCGGAAGAAAAATTAATTACTAACGAGGCTTCGACCTCAAATCCGGTTCTTCGAGCACCAGGTGCTACAACCACAGCACCAACTGGACCAGCGGCTACCCCAGGAGCACCAGAGATGACGCCCTCGACAGGACCTAGAGCAACAAGACCAGGGGAAGCCGTGATTGACTTGACCGGGCCTGCGTCGTACAATCCGAGACCGGAGCTGATGGCTGCAATGGATTCTTTAAACGAAATCCTGGCAACACCGATCACCCCGAAGAACCTGGAGCAACGTAACACAGCGATAGCAAGACTCCGGCAGGAAATAACTCACGCTCGTCAAGAGATTGAGAAAGAAGCAACTTGCATAAATAAAACCCGGTTAGAAGTTCTGGAAGAGGCCACACGTCTAGAGAGGGAAGGAATTCACCTGACCTTCAGGCAAAGTCAACTAGCGTCAATACAGAACAGACGTCATCATACTCGCCTGAATAATGAGTTCGGGGTAGGACTCGAGCCTACTAATCTACACAATTTGTTTACATCTCCGACAGGAAACCCCGCTGCTCATAACACGGCAGGTCCAGGTTATAATACGAACCCGCCGGTTATCCCTACTCCAGTCCTTCTAGCACGTTTCCAGCCACCCGTTCAACCGCTTGGGAGCCCAAAACTAGTACCAGCCCCAGCACAGCCTGTGTAAGAAAGGTTTCATACGCCGCCGGGTCACTTCAATAATCCGATGGATAACATTTGGGCAGCAACCACCAGTCTGGCATAGATCCCGGTTGACCCTAATAACCCTATGGCGGTTGAAGATCGAAGGGCCATTGAAATGCTACAAACTGTGGTGGTTCAGCAGTTAAACTACAGTAACCAGGACAAGATACACTCAACACCTTATCACAGCAGGACAACTTTGCCCCGGAGTCATCATGGAAATTCTCCAGCCCCAGCAGGATCCAGCAATGCTAACCGACATCCCAACCCACCTAGGCAAATAGTATCATATGCACCTGGAGTTTTAAATACAAGACATAGAACAACAGAACCTGAAAACAGGAATCCAGGTCATGTCCAGAACCCAGTGCAAGCCACGGTCTCAAACCCAGCTCAAGCCGGGTCTCGTAGGATTGGAATCTAGTGCCTCGGTCCTGCAATTAGGAACGAGCGAATACCAGCTGATTTTAAAGGACCTCGCAGAGTTGTGAATTATACGCCTGACATGGAGCCTGCAGACTGGATAGAGGGTTATGAGATGGCCATGAAAATATTGGAAGTAAGTGACACGGTCTGCGCATGCTACTTAAGCGTGATGTTAGAAGGGCCAGCAAAGTCTTGGTTAAAGAATTTACCCGCCAATTCAATCAACAGCTGGCAGGAGTTGAAGGACCAGTTTATCAAGAATTTTCAGGGCACATGTAAACGGCCAACGACGATAAACATACCTTGAAAACTGTGTTCAGAAAGAAGGGGAGTCCGCTCAACATTGGTCTCGGCGGGTGGCAGAGATCATCCACTCGTCTGTCGGACTCAGCGCACAACAAGCCGTGATAGCACTGGAAAGAAATTGCAGGTTTGACCTTTTGAAGCATAAGCTGGGACGCATTAAGCGGTACGTAAGTGACATGAGCGAGCTGATGGATGCCATGACCAAGTATGCGGGGTCTAAAAAAACCAAAGATGCAGACTCAGATAACGAGAAGTCCGCCAAAGGAAAGAAAACTGGAACTAAGGGTAGTCAGAAGCCGAGTCAGAGCAACAACAATCCTCAGAACCAGAACAATAACAAACGGAAAAACGGAGAAGGGACTTCAGATTTGGTGGGTAACACAAATACAGGTTACAGAAGCCAACGTCAGGGCAACAACTTCAGGGGAAATCAAAATTTCAGGCCAAACAGCTTTGCACAAGCTCAGCAAGCCCTGAAAGGTCCGTGCCCCCGACATAGTAAAAACGGAAAGGTAGCAAATCATTCTTGGGAAAATTGCTTCATCATGTAGGGGTTCAGACCTAGTGGAAATAATAATTACGGATCAGGAAACGGTGGAGGCGGCAACCCAGGAAATTTGGGAGGTGGACATCCGGGACCTGGTAGCTCGGGACCCGGCAATCATAATCCGGGTCATCCCAATCAGAGTAACCGGGGAACTAACCCGGGCAATAGTCACAAAGGAGGAAATTCCGGTTTTCAAACAAATCCGACGCAGTTAAGTTCAGGTCAATATCATGTATTCACCACTAGTTCATGCAGGAGAGAGCGCAAGGTTCAGAAGCGTGCTGTCAACGCCGTGGCTCCTACTGTTCCTAGATGGCTTAACTGGTCAGAACAACCCATAACCTGGAGTAGGGCTGATCATCGTCCACGAGTTGATAATCCAGGGGGAGTGGCTCTGGTCGTGGCTCCACAAGTTGGAGAATATAAGTTAGATAAAGTATTGATCGATGGAGGAAGTAGCATAAACATACTATACTACGACACGTTCAAAAGGATGAACCTGCAAGAGAAACAACTTCAACCATCATCAACTGTGTTTCATGGCATCGTACCCGGTAAGTCCGCACAACCTATCGGAAAAATATTCCTTGAAGTTGCTTTTGGGGTATTGGAAAATTACAGGACAGAGATGCTAGCCTTTGAAGTGGTCAAATTCAAAAGTCCGTACCACGCCCTGTTCGGATGGCCATCTTATGCCAAATTCATGGCCAGAGCTTGCTATGTTTACCTGAAACTAAAGATGCCAGGTCCCAATGGAAACATTACTGTTAATGGAGATAGAGACATAGCTCTGGAATGTGAGGAAGGTGATGCAACTTACGCAGAGACAGCTTGCGCTGAAGAGCAGCTGAAATTGTATAAACTGCATGTTGATCCAGAAGATATGACCTCACTCAAAAAAGCATCAGCTGAGTCCAAGTTAAAATTTAAGTCTGCTCAAGACAGCAAGCTAGTGGACTTCACCCCTGGTGACTCATCTAAGCAGTTCAGCGTGGGGGCTCACATGACAGAGAAATAGGAAAACGCGCTCATCAAGTTCCTCCGTGAGAATTGGGATATCTTTGCATGGAAACTTTCTGACATGCCAGGTGTACCAAGGGAACTTGCTGAGCACAACTTAAATGTGAATTCTCATTTGAAACCTATTCGTCAGTTCCTCCGTCGTTTCAATGATGAGAGAAGGAAAGCAATAGGAGAAGAGATTGCCAGGTTACTTGCAGCAGGGTTTATCGTAGAAGTGTTTCACCCGAAATGGTTAGCTAATCCATTTCTCGTTCTCAAGAAAAACAGAACATGGAGAATGTGCATAGACTACACAGATCTGAATAAAGCATGTCCTAAAGACCTGTTCGCGTTACCCCGTATTGACCAGATTATACTCTACGGACGGTTGTGAACTGCTATGTTTCCTGGACGCTTATTCAGGTTATCACCAAATCAAATTGAAGGAAGAGGATCTATAGAAGACATCGTTCATTACTCCCTTTGGAGCGCTTTGTTATACGACAATGACTTTTGGTTTGAAAAACGCAGGGGCCAATTATCAAAGGTGTATCCAGAAGTGCTTGGAAAGTCAAATTGGGCGGAACGTGCACGCTTATGTGGATGACATAGTAATCAAATCACAGAAAGGTGACACTTTGATCTCAGACTTAGAAGAGACGTTCGCCAATCTGCGAAAGTACCAAATAAAACTTAATCCAACAAAGTGTGTCTTTGGCGTGCCAGCTAGGAAGTTATTGGGTTTCATTATTTCCGAGAGAGGCATTCAAGCAAATCCGGAAAAAATTCAGGCCATACATAACCTGAAAAAGCCGGTTTGCTTGAAGGATGTTCAGAAGTTGACAGTTTGTGTTGCCGCCCTGAGCCGGTTTATAAGTAGATGAGGCGAAAAGGGCATACCCTTGTACAGATTGCTGAAGAAAACAGACACCTTTGTATGGAATCAGGAGGCTGATGAGGCATTGGAGGCCTTGAAAAAACAACTTTCCAATGCACCTATATTAGCTGCGCCTGAGGAAAAAGAGCCCATGCTGCTATACATAGCAGCAAATAACATGGCAGTCAGTGCGGTGGTTGTTGTGGAGCGTAAGCTCGAGGACAAGGATGGTTTTGTTCAGCGGCCGTTTACTACGTCAGCGAGGTCCTGACAGAGTCTAAACAACGTTACCCCCATTGGCAGAAGCTTGTCTTCGGAGTATTCATGGCTAGTCGCAAACTGAAACATTACTTTCAGGAACATCCTATCACTGTGGTTAGTTTAGCGCCTTTGTCTGACATTATTCAAAATAGAGAAGCAACAGGAAGAGTTGCCAAGTGGGCGATCGAGATGGGACCTTATCATATCAAATACCAGCCAAGGACTGCAATAAAATCCCAAGCTTTGATCAAGTTTATAAATGACTGGACACAGTTACAGGTTCCACCGGATAAACCAGACACTAACTATTGGACTATGCAATTTGATGGGTCTCGACAACTAGAAGGCTCAGGAGCTGGTGTGGTTTTAACATCCCCCCAAGGAGATAAGTTTCGGTATATCTTGTAAATCTCATTCAAATGCACTAATAATGCAACAGAGTATGAAGCTTTGCTCCATGGGCTTCGCATTGCGAAAGAAATGAGGATAAACCGGATTCGATGTCTGGGTGATTCTGATCTGGTATCTCAACAAGCTACAGGAACTTGGGATTCTAAAGACCCGGTCATGGCAGCTTATAGACGGGCAATTACCCAGTTGGCTGGACATTTTCAGGGATATCAGGTGGATCATATCGATCGACGTCACAATGAAGCAGCTGATGCACTGGCACGTCTAGGTTCTCAGAAAAAGCAGGTCCCACCAAATGTTTTTCTGGATGAAATTCATAGGCCGTCTGTTAAAATCCCAACAGAAGAAGACTTAGAAAATCCAGACCCAGAATCAGAATTAGTAGCTGCTCTGCATATAATACCACAGTGGACTGAGCCATATTTGGCATACCTTACGAGAGGTGAGCTCCCGCAGGACGAGATTATAGCTCGCCAGGTTACCAGAAGATCCAAGTCATATACAATTATAAATGGTGAGTTACACAAGAGAAGCGCGACTGGAATTTTTAAAAAATGTGCTTCTCCAGATAAAGGATGTCAAATTCTCAAAGAAATTCATTCAGGAGACAGTGGCCATCACGCAAGCTCTAGATCTTTAGTTAATAAAGCTTTCAGACATGGATTTTTCTGGTTAACCGCGAATGCTGATGCAGAACATATCGTGAAAACATGCGAAGGTTGTCAAAGATATGCAAGACAGGATCACGTGCCAGCTCAGGAGTTGCGTATGATTCCCATAACCTGGCCTTTTGCAGTTTGGGGACTTGACATGGTAGGACCTTTTAAAAGGTCAACTGATAAAAAGACTCATCTACTGGTGGCAGTTGATAAGTTTACAAAGTGGGTAGAAGTGAAACCAATCAGTAAATGTGACGCGGTTACAGCAGTCAAGTTCTTAAAAAAGCTGATTTTCAGGTTTGGGTACCCACATAGCATTATTACAGATAACGGGACGAATTTATCAGAATGAGCAATGCAGAAGTTTTATGAACAGAACCATATAAGGCTAGACCTTGCTTCTGTGGCACATCCACAGTCTAACGGACATGCAGAGAGGGATAACCAGGAATTACTCAAAGGTATAAAACCCATACTTTAGGTTCCTTTGGAGAAAACTACTAGCTGCTGGGTTGAAGAATTGCCTGCTGTTTTATGGAGCATACGAACTACTCCAAATAGATCAACAGGTTATATCCCTTTCTTTCTAGTCTATGGAGCAGAGGCAGTTTTGCCAAGTGATATTCGTCACAATTCACCACGAGTGACTGCTTATGTGGAAACCAATAATGAGTTAGCTCGTCAAGACTCATTAGATGCTTTAGAAGAAGCACGTGACCTCGCAGCATCTCGGTCAGTTATATATCAGCAGGACCTGCATCGCTATCATAGCCGCAGAGTCAAGACTCGGAGTTTCCAAGAAGGAGATTCGGCTTTAAGACTAATTCAGAAGAAAGATGGGATGCATAAGCTAAGTGCTCCATGGGAAGGACCCTTTGTAGTAAGTAAAAAGCTACACAACGGGTCCTATTACCTCACTGATATGCGTGATGCTGATAAATCTCGCACATCTGAGGAAGAAACTGGAAGACCATGGAACATAGCCCAGTTGAGGCCATATTATACATAGGATCATTGTAATCACTATGTTATCTTTTGACAATGAAAGACAATGTTAGCAACATCTGAGTTATTGAAATTTGTTGGCCTATCCCTATCAAATTGAGCTACAATGTTATTCTATATGATTACTTGGGGGCTGATGCTAGAGCACAGTCTATATCTCAAGAATTTGGCATATGCCAAAATATATTGGTTATACTTGCCTAACAGTCAGTGGTTACACACGTTTTTATGACCTAGATGTTTAAGCCTGGTTGAGTCAATCATGATATAACCCGGCAGTACTGGTTTATTATAACCCGGCAAACCAGGTTACTATGACCTGAACTCCCAGGGTTGTACACACTAGAATAAGTCATGCGAAAAACCGGCTGAGCTAGAAAGCAAAGAAAAACCAAGTCAAGGAAATTTTTATCTTCAGGCAAAAGGAAACCCGAATATGATTTCCATAACCTCAAAGAAAATCCAGTTTATTACACACCAAATTGTAGCATAGGTGCACACACGCACCTTCAAAAAATAGGACTAGAAATAAAACAGTTTATCTAACCTATTACAGACCCAACAGGGTCGAATTATTTCGTTCGCAAAAAGACACGTGATCAAACTGCATCGGATTTTCCCTTCTGTTGTGCCGGGTCCTGATCTGCCGGGTCATGGGGAGCTAGGTCTTCAGTCTCTAGGTCAGCTGGGGCCTGGATCGCTCCTTCAACTTCATCCGCAGGGACGTACTTCCACTCTAACTGAGTCAGAGCATCAGTAACATTCTCCAGTTCATATAAGGGGCGTGGTGGAGCAGAAACAGAAGGAGTAACCGACTGAGGCGCACCAGATGAGGAGGCTATGGAGAGCCGGCTCTTGGGAGGGACTTGTCGAACAACAGCCATATCCAGAGGAGTAAAAGGCATTTTTCGTTCACCAGAAGAATTATAACCCAAGCACATGTCCTTCAGTTTCAGCTTCTCAGCAATGGTGCAAGCATAGAACCGACACTCTTTTTCAATCCTGGCGAAGTCCTTCTTCTCATACTTTGACATATCCGCTTTATATTCTGGGAAACCTCCCACAAGAAGATCCGGCTTCAGTTCTGAATGATATGCTTTCGCCAGTGACATGACCTTGATGGCTCCACGGCGACAGGATGATAGCTTATGCTCTTCTATCCACTGAGGGACATGAGTTAGCTCCACAAGCATTTCGCTAAGCCTTCTAGGCGGAGCATCCCAGTATAGCTGCGAGACCAGGGTGAACAAGGCCTTGAGTTTCAGGTCTGGGAGTTTCAGGTTATTCCCATGCATCCTGCCTACAGGTTACAAAAAAAATTGTGATCTAAGTCAAGCTGATTGATAAAAAGGCAAAGGGAATACAACATTGGACATACAATAAATTGAAGGGGATTATAAGGTGGATAAACTCACCAAAAACACTGCAAGTGATATCTCTCAGCTGATCTATGACCTTGGTGAAATGGGTCCGGGTCTACTCTAGTTCCTTTCCCGCAGTTTCTGCCCTGGTTACGAGATTTTTCTCCCGGGTTTCAAAATCCCGCTGCAGACCAGACCAAGTCTTGGCTGCCTCAGTGATTTGTTCTTCTATTTCTTTTTGCCGGGTCCTGGCCTTCTCAGTCTTCTTGGCCTCTTGTGCAAGTAGGTTTTTCAAATTAGAAACCTCTTTTTGAGACGAGGATTCCAGACTCTCCAAAAAGATTCAAGTTATTCAAAGGTTAAGTTGTAAATTGACAATTATCCGGATTATTCAACTACAACCCAGATACTGGTGAACTTATTACATTTTCTAAGGAAAAGTTAAGTCCCAGGTAGCTACAGGTTCGCAACCCGGCACTTGGGGGCTAAAGTATTTCGAATTCAAGAGTTGGGCTATAACCTATGATTAAGTCCCGGCTAGCAGCAGGCTCGCAACCCGGCACTTGGGGGCTACAGTGTTTCAATTTTACTTAAAAACAATTAAGAACAAAAGCATATCTAATCCCGGCTTATAATGCCATTATAAACCGGCCCTTGGGGGCTACAACTATCCAGGTTACAGCTATCTAGGTTACAGCTATTCAGGTTACAGTTATTCAGATTACAAGCTATTCAGTCTACGACAATTCAGTAGCAAGTCTCCAAGTATATATTACGAATATAAACTAGAAGATTGAGGGCTACAGGTTATGAATATCGAGGTTACCTCATATTTCTGTTTCAGAAATTCTATGATTCCATCAGTACGGCGCCGGTTCTCAGAGAGCTCTTGAACAAGTGTGTCAAAGCCCTGGCCTTCAATGTTCAGGCTAGGAGTAGATCTTTTGTCTTCCGGCTTTACTTTCGGGTCTTCAATGACTTTGGAGAGAACAGTGGATGGTCCCGTAAGCTCAACAGCCTGAGATCAAGTTATGACCACATCCGGGTTCTGAACATTTACCTCCTCAACCGGAGGATCACTACCCGAGATATCATCAACCGGGTTCACCTCTTCATGTTCTTCAGCCATAACATCCAAATGACCCGGCGAGGGAGCGGCCGGTTCATCATTTTCTTCCTCAACAGTTTTCTCCTCAACGTTTACGGAGGGAGCAGCAGACGAAACAGGGTTCACTTTTAGTACAGCTTGAGTTCTGTTGCAAAAGGAAAAAGCTCTGAGTTACATTGCAAGATTAAGGTATTAGCAAATCTAGAAAGGAAAGTTAGCTTACCCAGAGTTAATGGAGAATGAGCTAGCCCCGCTGAAATGGGACGAGTATGAGTTTGGGGAATCTGAATGAAAAGGACGACTCAGTTCTGGCCGCATTTGTCCGGCTAAAGGGTGTGAAGCAGTAGGCGAAACCCGGATTTTGGAGACCCGGCGAGTGGGAGTTTTCTCAGGCAAACCTGTTTCAATCTCGGTGGAGCCAGAGCTCCGGTTCCTTCTTCTCTTGCTGCCCTCCTCATCCTCCTGCGTTTTCTGTGTGTGTGAGGATGTTTTCAAAGGATTGTTTGACAGTCTAGAGATAGGCACCTTTGCGACAGCCTGCCGGGTCCTCTTCTAGCCTGCGGGGGACTCTTTTTCGGCCACCAGGTTGGAACCAGTAATGGGAGTAGAGGGGTCGAGATCCGGCATGACTTGATCCGGAACTTCATGACCCGGTTCTTCATCAACAGCTTGGCCACCGCCTAAACCGGCAACCTGTTCCTCTCGCTCATCCTGCGAGTAATCAGCGTCAGCAAATTGGTTGTGCAACTGGCCGAGGGAGTCAAATTCAGAAACCTCTTCCTCGTCGTCGCTTGTTTCTTCTAATTCTCCGTCTTCAGGTGGTGAAGTCGGTTCTTCGGTAGTAGTCCAGAAAGGATCACTAGCCTGAGAACCGGAATAATGACGAGGTTAGAACCTATGCATTTAAAAAGAATAATGAAAGAGGAAAAAAATACAAAGATATGAAAACTTACGGGAGGAGCCGGGTTAGAGGAGCTAAAGGGCTCCAGGCCAACTTCGAAGAATTTGTCTTGCTTCACTCCAACCAGGAGTTTCAGGGATGTTATCATCTCTGACTTAGAAACTATGGACTCATAATATCGCATGGAATCTAATGAACCGGAATACTCATGAAATAACCGGCTCCTGATAGTGAGTGGTTGAATGCGCTAGTCTACCCACGTTTTTGTCAAATCTAAACCTGTAAGCCCGTGAACTATCAACGAGGTTACACGCTTTAGGAGAGGCCGGATCTTGATTCGATCGGCAGGCTTGGCATAGGAGTTCATCATGCTAGTATAAACTAAGCGTTCAGGACGGTAACCCGGAAGAGCCGGTTCACCTTCAGGAGTGGTACTTTTGCTGTAAAAGTAGGATTTCTGCCACAAATTGGGATGGCTTGCAAGAGGAATACCTGCGTAGGCGATGTCTTTTCGTCTCTGGAATGAGACCCCCCAGAGTGTATAAGTTCACCCCCAGCTACCTCAGGGTGTTTGTTACAGTAAAACTATTCGAGGAAAAGGTCTAGGTTTTGTTCTATTGGAGGTAGTCCTCACAAAGGACTACGAAGTTGCTAACATTTAAAATGGAATCTGGTGGGAGGTCTTGAGGATGAAGGCCATAGTAAGCCAAGAGCCGGCGAAAAAAGAGAGAACCGGGTGGACGAAACCCACAGAGGATATGGGCTTCGAAAATTATTACCTCACCCGGCCCAGGTTCGGGCCGGATCTCATTTCCCGGAGCTCGCCAAGATAAACCGAAAGGCAGAAGCCCGGATCCCTCCATCTCCGTGAGCTGGCCTTGGGTCATCTCAGATTTGCACCAATTCACTTGCATTTTGTTCCTCCCAGAACCAGCAGCGCCAGAACCGGAAGCTCCTCCGGACTTCTTCTTCTTCCCCGCTCCGCCAGGTTTGGACGCCAAAGTTTTCTCTTTTCCCATCTTGAGGCGGACGCCGGTGAAGCTCCGGTCGCGTGGCGCTGGAAGAAAAGTGGAGCTCTGGAGCTCAGAACGGAGGAGGAAGATGAAGTGGGGAGAGCAGGGTGCAAATGAGCCCTGGGGGCCGTACGCCTGCTATTTATAGGCGGGGTCAAAACACTAGGGTTAAGCGTTAACTTTTTCACAAAAACCCCTCAAGACTACATTATTTATGGAAAAGTACAGCAAGATCGGATCACAAAAAAAGATTTTTTCCAAAGAAATGGAACGATTACGTGGAGAAGAATCCGGGCTAGGTCAAGATCTCATTTGTTCCAAAGATTTAGGAGATGAAAATATGAGAGTTATTTTTACAAGAAACGGAAAGATATGATCCTGGAGATAAAGAGCTCGACCCGCAAGATCCGGAAGAGATATCTTGGGAGGTTATTTTCTTTGGATTGAAGGATTGGTATTCAAGGTCTCTGGATAGAGCTTAACGTGAGCTTATTAAGTTTGAGGCTTAAAACGTTCATGTTAACCTGGGGGCTAATGTTGGGGGAATAGGTAAGGGGGAGCCTTACCGGCCCCTGACATGAACCAGGAATCACCTCATCCGGTTCATAGTGAGTAACCCGGGTTATGCTAGGAAGAGTCGGGTTAAGCCAGGAAGAGCCGGGTTAAGCTAGGAAGAGCGTGACCCGGCAGAATGAAGAACCGGCCCAAGGCCCAGGTCAGGGGACGGGGAAGCCCGGGAGCCCGAAGAACAGTTCTTGGCCGGCCTAGGAGTAGCCGGATCATAAGAAGAGCCGAACCAAGATGATCAGGAACCGGAGGGCGATAGGACTCCGAAGACGGATGGGACCCGGACTTCCTTGTAACACCGGTAGAAAATAGGCCTTTAGTCCCGGTTCGCAAAGGCCATTAATCCCAGCCGTGCAACGGGGACTAAATATGCGCGACTAAAGCCCCCCCCTTTAGTCGCGCCTCTTACGAACCGCAACTAAAGGCCCGTCACGTGGGCAGCTAGCGTGCGCCGGAGGCGGGAGGACTTTTAGTCCCGGTTTGTGACACGAACCGGGACTACAGGCTATTTCGTTATTTCTTTAATTCATTTGGATTTGTAATTATTTTTCACTCCAATTTTTCACTCCCTTTTTTTCACTCCTTTTTTTTTCAAAAAATTTATTATTTGCTTAGTGTCTAACTACAATTATCTCTAGTCAAATTACTTACTCGTGGTCAAACTTCCCGCTCGGTCACCCATCCTCCTACTACTCTAGCACTAGCACGCCTAACTTCCGAGTTCCATCCCGTCCCGCATCCAAGTGTTTCGCACGCATGTATGTGATACTAGTATCATATCAATCCTATTAACATGTTGGTCGATGCCACATTTCTTTATTGTTTGAATTTCAAATAAATCTTTTAATAAACAAAAGTAATGATGTAATTAATAATTTTGAATAAATAAATAAACATTAACTTTTTAATTTGTATTATTTCTAAAAAATATTCACAAAAATAAAACTAATTCATTTTAAAATCTTAAAAATACAAATAATATATCGAAATATTCAGAAAAATAAAACTAATTCATTTGAAAATCTTAAAAATACAAATAATATATCAAAATATTCAAAAAAATAAAACCAATTCATTTTAAAATCTTAAAAATACAAATAATATATCAAAATATTCAGAAAAATAAAACCAATTCATTTTAAAATCTTAAAAATACAAATAATATGTCAAAATATTCAGAAAAATTAAAATAATTCATTTTAAAATCTTAAAAATACAAATACTATATCAAAATATTCAGAAAAATAAAACTAATTCATTTTAAAATCTTAAAAATACGAATAATATATCAAAATATTCAGAAAAATAATACTAATTCATTTTCCCCTTTCCTAAATCTCTTCTATTTTCCAGCCTTATGAATGCATCATGTCCTTTTTAACCCGTGATTTTATTTGAGCCATTTCATTAGTCTATTGCTGCATATATATCCATTACATATATCGAACGCAACATAGCGGTACATATATCCATTACATAATATAGAAATAATATAGGAACTAATATAGAAATAATATTGGAATTAATAGAAAGACATATATCCATTACATAATATATCCATTACATATATCGAACGCAACATAGCGGTACATAGATGCGGTACACAAACAACATCTACTCGAGCTCCGAAGAGTAGATGCGGAACAACTCGAACGCAACATATGCATCTATTGCTGCATACTCGAGATTGATCCGGTCAAGTGGGTTCTTCCCCCAATACTTGTGATTCCTCGAGGGGAAACATGTCTTCATGGTTCTGTAGTCGTGGTGGATGAAGCCAGTTGCCACCTGAGCCATCCCGGTCTTGTGCCCGTACAGCTCATCAAAATGGATCAAGTCCTGAAGATCAATGTAGTGATCTTCAGGTATCTCAATACCCAGCGTGCGCATCATCTTCTGCCGGTCATTTGTGATGTCGATGCTACAGAAGTCGAAACCTCTGTTGACAAGAAAATCCACAAGTTCTGGACATTGCTTTGAACTACTGCAACAACAAAAATGGAACACGTGTTAGATATTGTTGCAACACGTGTATTCTTCCAATGCAACAACAAATCGAAAATGCAACAACTATCCTACAAGAGATTGTACGTGTGCGTACCTTGCCTATTGGAAGACCAAAACGGTTTCCTTGAAAGCAATCTGGATGACGGCCACATCCTTTTGATTGGCCGTGTACTCGAGATCAAGCCCGAAGAACTTGTGGTGTTCATCGGCTTCATAGAGATTGCTCAAACGGTTAAGAGCTTCGGGGAGCCTCTCGCATCTGTTGGTATAGGCGACGTGGAGATTCTTGCCGCATGGTGTGGCCACATGGAGAACCTTGAAAACGGGAGAATCCATGGGTGGAGGAAGAAGAAGAGAGGAAGAAGAACAAAGAGCCGCGCACGCACTGTAGCAATGATGCCTTCTGCCTCTCGCTCGCGAACTAAAACCGCGCGGGAGGCGAGCAGTTTGAAACTTTAGTCGCGGGTGGCCAGGCCAACTGGGACTAAATCCCTCCGCGCGCTACCCCAACCGCCACTCAAGACCTTCAGTCGCGGGTCGCCTCCCGAACCGCGACTAAAGACCCCGGGACATTTTGGGGACTGAAGGGGGCGTATGGAAGGCCTTTTTTCTACCAGTGTAACCCGGAGGTCTCGTCCACTATATAAGGCGAGACCCCGGGACGTAGCAAGAAAGGTTCTAGATCGATAGCAAAATAACTCGAGACATCGAGAGCCAGAATCACCCTTTGTAATCGAGACTTGGTCCCCTGATAGTAAGAAAGCAGGAGTAGGTTTTACCCTCAATCGACGGGCCGAACCTGGGTAAACTCGCGTCTCTCGTTTTCACCTTAACCCTTTCGAAGTTTCTCTTAGTAGCAATGGCCTCGCAATCTAGTTCTCGTATGAGGACACTTGCCGTGACAATACCACGACATACACGATACGAGTCAGCTAGCTGTGGTTGGTTCAAACCCATATATACGCGGGGGTTATCTGTAGATCGATTACAACTCGAACAAGGTGACGATGCATGCAATTTAAAAAGAACAAAAACAAAAAGTGACGATGCATGCTGCTGTATGTGTACGTGGGCTCCAACCCAAGGAGAGTGGAGTAGCAGCTCGATCCATCTAAACTACTATCTCCGTTCCGTAAAAGAAGGCGTATATTGTTTGCTTTGACCAATGTTTTAATCAATAATTAGTCAATTTACATATAATTAATGTCATTATATTATTATTTAAAAGTACTTCACTATAATTATGAGTTCTATCGCATACGCATTATATCAAATACGTGATCATTGGTCAAAGACTCGATCAAACGAAGCGAGGTAGCAGCAGCAGCTTTTATGTTCATCGTTGTGGTAGCAGCATACGCATTATATCAAATACGGCTTCTTTTTTTAGAACGGAGGTAGCAGCAGCTTCATGGAGCCTAGCTAAGCCTACAGCGCATTATGTTCATCGTTGTGGTAACTATTTAGAAACGTGCACGTGCACGTACGTACGTGAACTCTCTTGCCCAAGTAACAGCAAGGGCCAGGCTGGCTCAACAAAATCCGCCCTTCCTTTTTTTCGGTCATCATTCATCAACCATCAATAGACGGGCCATCGGCCATATCCAAGACACATACAGTCGTGCACACACACACACAATCTCGTTACAAATGGATGCCATGATAACCGGATGGATGCCAGGACAACCCGGTTTCCATGGACATCACTTGTACCTAGATTCACGCGGCATCTCCTCTTCGCGAGCACGCGTGTGAAAGACCATACTTGTAGTATAATCATGTAGCTTGGTCACGACTTCCGTTTTCTCCCTAAAACTATAGTATGTGGAAGATCGGCACCTCCTCCTCCTCCTCCTCTCCGGAACGGTGAGGCGGCCGAGGCAAGGACCTCTGGTTTGAGAGAGGTGGAATATGCACGGTGACGGTGACGGATCCACGACGTCGATATGAATGATTTTCTAAGCCTGGTAAGATCTATTGCGGCTCTCTCTCCAATACGATTCAGATAGTCGTGATGCACCAAACAGGTGGTGCGCCACGGGTAAGAAAAATAGTCGTGACACGACTATTTTATCAGGCGTGGCGTGACAACCGTGGCGCGTGGGGGTAGCGCGGGTTCCATGCATTAGCTTTTTTTTAGTAGTGAGAGCCTTTCCAAAGATTACTTTTAAATCCGTGACCATATCATATATAACATCTCCGGTAGGACGGGTAGACTTCGTATGGTGATCTGCCTCATCTTTAAAATGTTTGCCTTTCTTTCTTATGGGATGATATTTTGAAAGAAATCTACGATGCCCATGTACACATTCTTGTTGATCAAATATATATTTTCAGTCTCAGCTAAACAGCATGTGCATGCATTTACTGGTAGAAAACAAGCCTCTAGTTTCGTGCTGTAATGGGCTATAGTCGCGGATTCCTATCCGGGACTACTCAACCGGGACTAGAGGCCCCCATTTTTTCCCGCTGGACCACGAACCGCGACTAGAGGGCAGCCCACGGAGGTGCTCCCGGGGCACCACTTTTAATCCCGGGTGGTAATACAACCATGGACTAGATAGTTTATTTTTTTATTTTCCGATTTTACTTTTTATTTAGTCTCTATTATTTCTATCTCTAATCATTCTCCATCAGTTTCAATTATTTTTAACTCTAATCACTCGTTTTTCACTCTGAACTGACACTTTCCAGTAGGTCACCCATTCTCAGACTACTCCACTCTCAGCACGCTTAACTTCTTGGTTCCTTCCCTCTCAACTTGCAACAAACAAACCATGTTTTACTTACAATAGTATGATGTCAATCATATTAAACTTTGAACTATAATATCACACGTCTTTATTTTGTGGATCCAAAAAATTATTTAGTTAAACAAAAATAAATAATAATAATAAACTTGAATTCAAATAATCATTAATTAAGATTGTTGCTTTTCTAATATGGAATATCCGTAAAAGCAAAAATTGGCAAATGATATTGTCTAAGTAGATTAGAAAAATTAGAGAAGTTCAAATATATATGATCGATCTTCCATATCATATTTTTCATCATTATATATAGATCGATATGTATAAAATTTACCCCAAATTGTTAGTCATTTCAACATATATCTTCATATAGATATTTTTCTCTTACTCCACATTTCAATATAGCTCGGGTGTCAAACTAAAATTTCAAAATTTCATCACATATACATCAATTGCTTCGTTAAGTTTGCTCAGATCATATACAATTAAACAGAGACATAATTAATATAGATATAATATAGATGACACGACATAATTAATATAGATATAATATAGATGACACGACATAATTAATATAGATATAATAAACATGATTAAGTTTGCTCAGATGGCCGGAAATAGAGCAATGACACGACAGGTGCATATTAGAAGCGATGGATGGACGATGAACTAATTGATTTTTGTCATTGGCGAGCAGTGGACTAGCTAGATGCATGCATACATGGGCACTCACGACGTACTCATAGCACATAAGGCACACGTATGAATCCACGTACGTGCGGCACGAGATGCATCCATCAACACGTACGTAGTGTGATGATGCTGAATCACAACATTAATTATGTATTGCACGTACCGTTGCATGGGAAAACAAGCGAAACGGGAAAATGCCGCAAAACCATCCGTGTCACGGCCAGCTAATTCTGGGCGAACCAGGAAAACTGGCCAAAGTCTAGGCTTGTCTTAGGCGAACCGGTAAAACAGACCTAGTTATAGGCTGAGCCTATGGAAGAAAAAATTGCTGAATCTGAAAGCTCATTGGATGAAAAAAGGAGGAGAGTGATGATCAAGAGGAGGAAGAATGGAGCTACCCATGTCTACCTCCAAATGGGATTAACTCTTTAACTCATAATTGTGATGATGCTATTGATTCTTTTGAAATATCGTTTTTTGATGAAATTGATACTTGCTATACTTGTGACCTTGTATGAATGAAACTTGTAAGAATGATATTGCTACTGTTATTTATGATAATCCATGCTATTTTGATAAATCTTATGAGAATCCTTTATTTATTCCAAGTATTGATATGCATGATAATGAGGAAGTTTGTTTAGAAAATTTATATGATAATGCTCTTGATGATGGTCCTATATTACTTGATGTTATAAATCATAATGCTACTGAAAATAGGATTGCTATAATGTGTCATATACCTTTTATGAGTGATCAATCATCTTGTTTTGTTATTGCTAAAAGTGGGAAACAAACAGGAACATATTTTAAATTTTGATCCCACTGTTTTGAAGCTTGATATGAATTGTGTTCTTTTAGAACATGACAAACATGCTTTATGTGATAATTATGTTGTTGAGTTTGTTTCATGTTACTAAAACAGCTCTCTTTTTGTTGAAAGTTTTGAAGTTGCTCTTTCTACTTTCCCATGATTTCTAGTTTGAGCTTCCAATGCATAGGAAGTGGGTTAGACTTAAATTTGTTTCATACTTGCTTCTTAATTCTCTCTTTTCCTTAATTCATATTTCTTATGTGAGCATCTTCTTCACTTTAAAACACGTGAACCCACTTTTCTCGGCCTAGCTAAAAGTCCTTAAAGAAAAGCACTTCTTGGGAGTTAACCCATGGTTTTAATTTTGCTTTGTTTTTCTCTGTTTTCTTTGATTCAATGGGGTTGTATACTTCTGTGTAGTAACTCCTTTGTATCTTTGAGAAGACTCAAGAATCTAATCTTGGGATTCCCAAGGCATCCCCTTCTTCATCAACTATCTATCAAGTTATTTCTCGTGAAACTATATTTTTATTCAGTCACATCATATGAAGTTTACTTGGAGCGTATGTTTGTTATTCTTTTTTTTCTTTTGTTTTTCTTTTTTTATTTTGTTTTCCTTTCTGCAATAATATCATTGGAATCTAGCATTCTTGTTTGGGAGATAGACACGCTCCGCTTTTTCGTTTGAATACTTGCTATGCTAGTATTCTTTGTTTTTCTTCTAGTTACTGCAAGAATTCTTGTTTAGTTCTTGTTTTCATTGCATCTCTTATTCAGAGCTGTTAGTTTTAGTAGTGTTATGTGAGTACTCTCATATTTGCTTGTTGTAGCATATAGATTTTTTTTGTTAAAGCATGTCTTGTATGGTGCTTCTTGGAAAAAAAAAACTGCTGCTTGAGGTAGAACTTTTAACGGTGCATGTAGAAGCTTGTAAAGACTGTGGCTAGACTTTTTCATATCATGCTAGATGTTATTTTAGTTCTAAAGCCTTGTAGTTATTGAGTAGCATGATTAGCCTCAAATAGAGATGGTACGTAGCAGGCAGACTGGGTCGATTGGTGAGATATAGAGATGGTACGTAGTAGGCAGATTGGGTCGATTTTGTCGCCGAGTTGCGCCGCCGATTCCGCTGCGGGCGAGTGCCGTGGTCTGTGTCGAATCTCTGACTCTACAAATCCCTTAGGTGACCCTATCGGGTTTCGACTAGGAGAACTCATGAGCGCTGGTGGAATCGTCGGCTAGACAGGGGGCGATATTTACCCAGGTTCGAGGCCCTCGTAGAGGTAAAACCCTTACTCCTGCCTCTATCGATCTGTATTAGTCGAATAGATCGGTTACAATGGTGATGGCTCGAGTCGAGAGTATGATCTCAAGCTCAAGGTTTTGGTGTTGCGGTGTTGCTTGGTCCTCTCTCGGTGGCTCTCCTGGCCTTATATAGGTGGCCAGGTCTCAAACCTTACCCGGAGAGGACTCGAACTCTAACCCTAGGTCGGTTACAAGTTTCCAAACTTAACCCGCAAGTTAGTGCGGGTGGGCTTCACGTGGGCCTTCTAGAATATTCCAAGGGCTCCTCTTCTTGGGCCTTAACCTTGGGCCTGAGATGGGGTGTCCTTACCCGCAGGGTACAGGATCCATGCCTTCGTCAGTAGCCCCCGAGCGTTTGCTCGAGTGGGTTTTTTCCAGTCGAGTAGACGGCCAAATCTTGGTCTTTCTTTCATGTGGATAACCAGCTTGGCTGTTTACTGTTTTAGAGGGCGTGTACCCTGTATAATGAGTTTTCATACTCGAGTATCTAGCAAAGCAAGTGCCTGTTTTTATGGCTTTTTATCGCAGAAGGATGCGGTGCAGTAGCTTGGCTCTCCCGAGAGATCAGGGCCAATTAATTGCGACTAGGGCAAAAACATTTCTGGCCTACACAGATTCGGGACCTCCGACTCGAACCCGATAAGTTGATTGTTGCGACTGGGCCGTTGTGGTCTTATCGAGTCGAACTTAACCTATGGGGGTACCCGGCGCGTCCGCTAGGATTTTTCTTCGTGTTGTTGACACGGAATCATGCCGGAGGACGCAGCTTCGAGTGCGATTCCAGGCCCTCAAGAGGGATCTTCCGGGTCTTACCTTCATATTCGAAGAATATGACATCCGGATGTGCCTAGTCGGCTGAACAATCCAGGTTTTTATGATGTGAAAATATCATGCGAGTGAGAAAAAGTAGGTTCTGCCTACTCGTGTAATTTTCGAGCGAGTAATTCTTATATCCATACGAAAGAGTTTTCGTGTTTAGGAGTTTTATGCCCGTATAAAAGAATTTTCATGTTTGGGAGATCGTGCCCATACGAAAGAGTTTTCGTGTACAGGGTATTTTTTCCTGTTGTAAAGGAGTCTTGCCTTCATGATCTGCTCATGAAAAGGTTGTTTCTATTCGAAGGAGTTTCGTTCATACGAAGTTATTTTCGCGTTTGAACTTTCCATTCGGAACTTTATTTGTCTTGATGATGCACGCTATGACGTCATGGCGCACTTTTCTCCTCCCGATGGGACGTGACGGAGTGCGAGCAGATGGGTTGGCCCACATGGTCAGCTTTTTGACCGGGAAACGAGACGTCGTTCCCGGTTTTTACGCAAACCGTACAATAAATGCGCACGATCTTATGTTGAGATCGTGGCAGGAAACAGCGTTCACCGCCTCTTCGTTTCATCTTCACACGTGGTGGCAGCGATGAGCGACACGTGGTGCATCGAGTGGCTAGGATTGATTCGCTCCGTGTATAAGTACGGGTGTTTGCGCTGCGGTAAAACTTTCCCAGCCTCCGTGTCAAATCCATCTTCTTCCTCGCGCTCGTCTTCTTCCTCGCGCTCGAGCTTGTGCTGTCAGTCATGGTTGGATGCAAAAGACGTGGCGCTGCCATTTCCGCATCCGGGGAAGCTTCCGTGCAAACTGCACCGCGCTCGGGCGACTGGCGTTCGCCCAACACCACCGCGAAGAGCATCAAGGAGATGCAGCGGGAGGGGCTGCTGCCGGCGGAGTCCGAGAAGCGGGTGCGCCTCGGAAAGAAGGAAGAGGTACCCAATCCGCAAGCAAATGAACGCGTGGTCTTCGCGGACCACGTGTCTCGCGGTCTTTCCTTTCCCCTCCATCCGTTTCTTGTCGGGTTGCTGTATGTCTATGGCATACAGCTTCACGATCTTCCTCCGAACGCGGTGCAGCATATATCGTGCTTCATCGTGTTCTGCGAATGCTTCCTTGGCATTCACCCACATTGGACGCTCTGGAAGGCCCTTTTCAAAGTCCGGATCTTCCGCGAGAGGTCGCGGGTAGACTCCGAGCCCGGTGCGCCGCTACGTACGGGTGGCTTTGGGACCCAGCGAGATCGGAGACCAGCTACTTCAGCATGTACTTCATCGACTCCGCGCAGGGCTGGAGGAGAAAATGATTCTACATCATCTACTACAGCTCAGGTGGGATCGTAGAATTCCACCCGTTCGCTGTTTTGAAGAGACGGAAGTCCTGGTCGCACAAGTTGTCAGCCGAAGAAGCCTAGGTTGTCGCGCCGCTACTCGCAAGAGTGACAGCCCTCCGTGATCAAGCTGCTGGAGTTGTACTCAACGGGTTGCACCTGCCGGGTAACTTTCTGAAGCGCAGGATCCAACCTTTGCAGCTCAGGCCTTCCACGATGTGGGAGTATCAAGGCTCTGAGGATCCTAGCCGAGTGAGTCGCGAGGAGCTTTCGAACGTCGAGTTCGAGAAGAAGATCGTGGCTATCACTAGCCTGAAGGTGGGAGAGAAATTCCCCGAGTGCACAGTCGCGGCCTTTGACGCGTCGAAGCCTCCGCCAGCCGCGGTGAGTTTATTCTTCTTCCCTTCTTTTATTTTCTTTATTTCCTTGCTTGTTCTGAATTTCAGTCGATTGAATTTTCCTTTGCGTTCCTCTGTCTTCTTCCATAGAGTTTGTCCATGGCCACCTGCTACCCTCCTGTATCTGGGGCGGAGGCCTTAGAGTTATTGGCGAGTAACTTGGATGCCCCAGCCGACATCAGTGTCGCCGACGCTTCTTCGAGCTCCGACCAAGATTCTTCGGATGACGCAGGAGACTCGGGTGGCGATCGTTATAAACGCCGTCGGGTAGAAGGTGATGAGGCCACTTCTAAGGACAACTCCTTGGAAGAGTCGCCCGGGAAGGAGCCCATCAACGCTACTTCTCTGCAAACGCGCGCCCCTTCATCCTCATTCCCAGTTATCCAGACCGCCTGGAATGCGGATATGCTGGATGAGGATGAAGACGATGAGTAAGTTTTTCTCCTCGTTCTTAGTCGAACGTTTTATCTTTGCATCTGTGTTGACGCTTTGTCTTTTGTCGCAGCCTGCAAACCATTAGTCCTCGCAGGTACGCCTCTTCTCTTCCTCCCGAAAGGAAGAGTAAGGCAGGAGCTGCGAATGAGGCTCCCACTGCAGGCACCGTCCAGAATTCGCCCAGCGTAGCCCCCAAGGCGGCGACTATGGAACATGAAACTCCTAGTTTAGTTGTCGGGGCTTCAGCTTCAAAGGAGGTGTCGGGTAGCTCCGCAGATCCCCTCTCCCGTGCCAAGGGCCAGGTAAATTCTGTTACTTGTCTTTAATTTGTTTATCGGGTGCACGACAGTGCTCCCGATGGGAGTATCCCCCGAGGCTGTAGTCGATCACATGTGATCGGCTACAGGCTCAAAAACTGTCTTTTCCTTCTTCTTGATTTTATCGGGTGCACGGCAGTGCTCCCGATGGGAGTAGCCCCCGAGGCTGTAGTCGATTGATTGTAATCGGGTACAGGCTCCAATACTTCTCTTCTAATTCTTCTATCTCTGAATTTCTTGCAGTCGCTCGTTGACTCCCTTGCGGCGATTGGGCGCCGTGTTGTTCTTGCCGAATCTGACTGTTCGTTCCTTCGAGCGGAGCGTAGTCGACTCACTTCTGAAAACGAGCTTCTTCGAAGTAAGCTCAGCCCCCTTTCTTTTCCTGTTTGCACCTTTTCCATTAGTTCTTCGATTCTGATAGATATTGTCGTGCAGCTCAACTTGAGTTTTCGAAGACCGAGAAAGACGATGCTTCTACTCGGGCAATAGCTCTAGAGGCTGAGCTGGCGGCTGTTCGCCAAGATCTGGAATCCTCCCGCATGTCTTCGGCTGACCTTGAAGGGAAGCTTGCTTCTGCCCAAGAGGCTTTGAAGAAGTTGGAGACGGCCAGCGCCAAGGCGGATGCTGATCTTGTCGACTTTATCCGTCCCCTTGCCGGGCGCTTTGCGGGTAACTTATATTTGGTTTGTAATTTGCCTTCTGCTGTCTTGATTCTTGACGTTCTTTTTCTTTGTAGGTCTTTTGGGCGTTCCTCTGGAAATTCCAGGAATCCAGCGGGTGGACGCACTGACGGACTCCCTCGCTCAGCTCAGGAGGCATGCCGAAGGAATTTGCTCCTTGGTCGGCAACGCTACTCAAGTGTTGACGCAACTGCATGGTCGCCTTCTCGTCAATGCTTCCTCTCCACCCGCGCTAGGTGACTTGCTGAAGATCTTCTCGGAGAGCAATCTCCTGGATGCCTACGCGGTTGCTCAGTCGGAGTCTGGGGTGAAGACGGCCATCCAGTTCGCGCTGGCGCATGGAGTTAGCGGCTTGGAGGAGGCTTATTCGGATCTCCCAGTCGACCCCTCCACGAGCAAAAAGGTACGGCTCTCTCGTTTTGGCGAGCCAGCCGCCATCCTTGCTCGGAAGCTGTCTGAGTTGTTTGCTCGACTTAAGGGAGGAACGAATGCCGCGAGTGGGAGCACCACTGTAGCTTCTTAGGCTTGTATTTCTTTTGCTTTACCAGCTTGATTGTAATGAACCTTGGGATGTATTCCCGTATTTTCACTGTCTTTAATCGAGGTGTTCTTCTGAAAATGCTTCTTGCAATTGTTTGTCTTCTCCCGATGGGAGTAGCCCCCGAGCACCTGTTGAATAGGTGGTGAATATATCTCGTGTAGGGCACCTTATTCCTTTAATCTTCGTTTTGCTCTTCAGGTAGCCGAGGTGGCCGCAGAACCCTCAAGTGGACCTGCTGCCCGAGCTGATCCGCTTGTTGCCGCTGTTGGGACTTTGGCGGGTCTCCGTGATCGTGTAGCCGATGGTGAGCGCAAGCTGAAAGCGTTGCGTGGGGTAGCCGATGTGGCGAAGTCCAAGCAAAAACTGGCGACTGAACGCGAGCAGTTTGTGATGGACGAGTTGGCTTCCCTTGCTACGGACCTGCTGTGTAAGTAATACAGCCCCCAGGTCTTCTTTATCTTGTATCCATACCTAATCACGCATATTTGTTTTTCAGTTGTTAAACCGGATGACAGTGAGGAAAAACAGTGGGTAGAAAACCACATTCTTCAAGAAGCTGGCAGCTCAAGGCCTCATGCGAATAATTTTTGGTCTGATCGCAGCCGAGGCTTTGTGTTGGCTACTTTGAAGTTCCATGTTTCTCAGGTAAAAGTTCTCGTGAGTTGTTTTCACGAGGTCTTGATCGCGATGAACGCTGCATTCTATCCGCTGGAAAGGGGTCCTGAAGACTGGAGCTATCTCCTCGGGCTCTTCGGGCAAGAGGGAGAAATTCGCGAGTGTGTGCGCAATCAGATGACTTGCGGCGCGGTGGTGGCTCTCTCCTTTGTCCGGATATGGCATCCTGAGATAAATTTTAACTCCGTAGCTAGGCTTCCAGATGGTCCAATCGATGATATTTCTCTGCACTACGATGATGTTCGTCCTGCAGCGGAGAAAATCATTCGACTAACCTCTGAGGAAGTAGATAGTGTGTTGGCGACTGAGAATGCTTATCGCCATGATTGATTGTTGAATGTGGACATTCTGTGATGCTGTATAGTTTGTAAAAATTGTTGTAAGGTGTGTAACCTCGTGTGTATAAATTTTCTTGTGATGCTTACTTGTAGGCGTAGCCCCCGTGTGTTTATGGGGTGTGTACCTGTAACTATTTAGCATGTAAGAATGAATAATCTTCGAGTAAATATGGTTGAGAAACCATGCATTTTATTGCTATGACTGAGAAGTCATGTATTCGGGCTACAGGAGTGGCTAGTATAGCCTTATTTGTTGTGAGAACAGGTAAATCTAGGGATAAAATTTGCAGAGGTGTGCGATATTCCAAGGGTTGGAATAGATTCCTCAAGTCGATGGATTCTTCAGCCTGTAGGCTCCACCTGGGATGACTTCGTGTATGCTGAAGGGTCCTTCCCATGGTGGCTCGAGCTTGTGTCATTCCTTCTGCTTGAGTCGCAGCACTAGGTCTCCAACCGCGAATGCTCTGTGGCGTATGCGGCGACTATGATAGTTTCGCAGTGATTGTTGATATATTGCGGATCTTGCGAGCGCTATATCGCGCATCTCATCGAGTGCATCCATATCTTCCGCGAGTGCCCTGTTGGAGGTTTTTTCGCTGTAAGCCACGACTCGTGGGGCGCTGAATCTAACATCCTCGGGAAGGACCGCTTCTGCCCCGTATACCATGAAAAATGGCGTGTAGTTTGTGGACCGGTTTGGAGTTGTGCGGAGGCTCCATAGTACTGAGGGTAGCTCTTCGGCCCAATGCCCTGCTGCTGTCTGTAGACGATCGGGTAGACGTTTCTTGATGCCAGCTGAAACTAAGCCGTTGGATCTTTCGACTTGTCCGTTCGTTTGCGGGTGGGCAACTGAAGCAAACTTGAAGTTGATGCCCTTTTCCTCGCAGAACTGTTGTGTTTTCTTTGCCGTGAAGTTTGTGCTATTATCTGTAATGATATCGTGTGGTACCCCAAATCTGCATACGATGGAATTAAGGAACTTGACAGCGCATTGAGCGCTAGCCGAAGTTACTGGCGTGGCCTCGATCCATTTGGTAAATTTATCGACTGCGACAAGCAAGTGTGTATATCCACTCGGTGTGGACTTGCGTAGCGGTCCTACCATGTCCAGCCCCCATTGTGCAAAGGGCCAGGAGATGGGTATCATGTGCAATTCCGTAGCAAGTGCATGTGGTCTTGGTGCGAATCGCTGGCAGGCGTTGCATCTTTCGACTACCTCCTTTGCATCGGTGGCTGCCATGAGCCAGTAGAATCCTGCTCGAAAGGCTTTTCCCATAATTGTTTTCAAGCTAGCGTGATGCCCATAGTCTCCTTGGTGGATGTCCTGGAGTAACTCTTTGCCATCTTCGGGTGCGATGCAGCGTTGTAGGATACCTGAGATGCTTTGCTTGTATAATTCTCCGTTGACTACCCGAAAGGATTTACTGCGTCTGATTATCTGTCGAGCCTCGCGAGGATCTGCCGGGAGCTGTTTGGCGGACAGGTAGTCGAGGTATTTCTGCGTCCAGACCGGCTCGACCAGAATAACCTGTCGTGAAATATTATGAATAAGCTCGATGATGGCGACTTGCGGGCTGACCTCTGTTTCCAGCGCTGTGGGTGTTCCTGCAGCTTTTTTGACTTTGACTGAGCGCTTGGTCATCCTTTCGAAATATATTCCTGGCGGTATGGGTGTATTTGTAGAACCCATGTTTGCCAATTTATCTGCTTCTTCATTGCTGGATCTCGCAATGTGCTTCAGCTCGCATCCCTTGAAGTTTCATTCGAGTAGGTTGTACATGTCGCGATATGCGACCATGTTTTCGGCAACTGCTTCGCATTCTTTCATTGTTTGCTGCACGATGAGATTGGAGTCGCCGTAGATCATTAGTCGGGTGGCTCCACCGGCAACTGCCATCTTCATCCCATGCAACAGAGCTTCATATTCTGCGTCGATGTTCGATGCCGGATCATCGGGTGGAAAATCCAACCGTAGGACGTATTGCAGCTTATCTCCCCTAGGAGATATGAGCACTATTCCAGCTCCTGCTCCTTCGTTTCTTGTGGACCCGTCAAAGTACATTATCCAATTGCTCGTGTATTCAGGCGGCCCGGGTGTTTGTAGCTCTGTCCACTCACTTAGGAATTCCACGAGTACCTGGGATTTGACTTCATTGCGCCCTGCATAAGTGATGTCCCAAGCGCCCAGCTCGATGCTCCATTTGACTATTCTTCCGGATACCATAGGGTTATTCATGATTGTCCCGAGTGACGCATCATTGACCACTATGATGGCGTGTTCCTGGAAATAATGCTTAAGCTTTCGGGCTGTAAGAACAACTCCATATGCGAGCTTCTGGTAATGAGGATATCGTTGCTTGCATGACGAAATCACTTCACTGATGTAATAGATCGGTCTTTGGACTCCGTACGCCTTGCCCTCCTCTGGTCGTTCGACTACGATTGATGTGCTGATGACCTGGTTTGTGGCGGCTAGATACAAGTAGAGTGGCTCCCTTTCTTGCGGTGTTGCAAGGACGCGCCTGCTTTGCAACGATCGCTTCAAGTCTGCAAACGCTTGTTTAGCTTCTGGTGTCCACTCGAATGTGTCCGTCTTTTTCAACATCTTGTAGAAGGGTAACGCTTGCTCTCCCAATCGGGCGATGAACCTGCTTAGGGCGGCTAGTCGCCCTGCGAGCTGCTGGACTCCGCGTAGATTGGTTGACTCCTTCATAGTTAAGATTGCTTGTATTTTCTCTGGGTTGGCTTCGATGCCTCTGGAGGATACCAGGCACCCGAGAAGTTTTCCTGCTGGAACACCCAAAACACATTTTGTCGGATTGAGCTTGATCCTGTATGCGTTGAGGGCGTCGAATGTTTCTCTAATGTCCTCGAGGAGTGTGTCCTCAACTCGAGTCTTGATGACGATGTCGTCAACGTACACTTGTACGTTCTTGCCAATGAGCTTGGCGAGACATTTTTGCATGCAGCGCTGGTATGTTGCGCCAGCGTTCTTGAGCCCGAAGGGCATTGTCGTGTAGCAATATACGCCGTGTGGCGTGATAAATGCGGTCCTTTCTTCGTCCTCCCGTTTCATCCGGATCTGATTGTAGCCTGAATAGGCGTCCAGGAAAGAGAGGCGTTGACAGCCTGCCGTAGAATCCACGATCTGGTCGATTCGCGGGAGGGGGAAGTTATCCTTGGGGCAGTGCTTGTTTAACGACGTGTAGTCGATGCATACTCGAAGGATGTCCGTGTTTTTCTTGGGGACCAGCACTGGATTTGCTAACCAGGTGGATATTTTGATCTCCCTGATGAAATTTGCTGCTAGCAACCTGTTTACTTCTTCTCCGAGCGCCTTCTGCTTGGGTTCTGAAAATCGTCGAGTAGTCTGTTTGATGGGTTTGGCATTTGGAAAGACTTCGAGTGAGTGCTCGGCAAACTCCCTGGGTATTCCTGGCATATCTGAGGGCAGCCAGGCAAAAATTTCCCCGTACTCACGGAGGAGTTTGACGAGCGCGTTTTCCTATGCTTGCGAGAGGGTGGTTGAGACCATCGCTGTCTTCGCAGAATCTGTCGGTGCACTTGATGCTTTCGGGTATCACTGTTGGCGCTGAACTCCAGCTCCGGTGCGTTTTTCTTCGTGAGGGGCACCACAGAGTGATCCGTGGTTTTTGCCAGCTCTTGAAGTTCTTCTTGCATCCCGAAAGATTTTGCGATCTCGTTGAATTCAATGTCACACTTGTTGGATTTCTGAAAGTCTCCATCGATTGTGATCACACCATATTCTCCAGGTAACTTGAGCTTCAGGTAGGCGTAGTGTGGTACTGCCATGAATCTGGCGAACGTTGTTCGACCAAGAATGGCGTGGTACTGTGAAGGCCAGTCGACGACTTCGAAGTCGAGGAATTCTCTTCTGTAGTTGCTTTTGGTGCCCAGCACAACTTCTAAGTTGATTGTGCCGAGTGGATGGATTGCCTTACCCGGAACTATCCCGTGAAAGGATGTTTCTGATTCCGCGAGGCCGTCCAGATTCCTGTTTATCCGACGGAGTGTATCCGCGTAGATAATGTTGATGCGACTGCCACCATCCATGAATACACGGGCCAAGTCGTAGTTGCCAATCTGTGCTTGAATGACGAGGGCGGCGTGTCCTGGTCGATGGACTCGTGGCGGGTGATCTTTCATCGAAAATGTGATTGGTTGATCCGCCATCTTCAGGTACTCGGGCTTTGTTGGCGGAGTCTGCACAGCCATGCACAACTGCCTTGTGTTAGTCTTTTGAGCTCTGCGGGATGGACATACCTTCTGTATCATCGCGAGTTGCCCTGCTGGATTCGGGTACGCATTGGCCCCGGAGTTTTGTGCAGGTGGTGCGGGTAGCGCAGCTAATGCCATGTTTGGATTTGCTGGTGGAGGTAGGGGTTGAGGCGGCTGGAATCCTTGGTGGCCTCCTCCTGGAAGCGGTAGGTAATTTTGAGTGGCTGCAGATCTTTTTCTGGCGAGTGCTTCTGAGATATCAATAAACTTTCGGCAATCCTTAAGAAGGTGTGTTGCCTTAGTTTTGCCCGTGCGCTTATCTGTAAATAGATGTAGCGAGCAGTATCCATCGAGGTCTTCCTCGGGTGATTTTTCTTCAGCCTTTGGTCTCCACTCGCGATACCCACGGGGACCGGAGTCGCGGCTTCGCGTGAATTCCGCCGCTACCAATTCCTCTCGATCTTCGTGATCGTAATATTTCCTCCTTTTCCTCCGGCCATGACGATCTTCATCGTGCGCAGGTGATGATGCTCTCTCGTTGCGCACTGCGTCTTCTCCATTAGCAGACTTTTCGGCTATGATCATTAGTTCTCCAATAGTTTTGGGTGCAGCCCTGCCTAGTTCTTCTCTGAAAGAAGTTCTTCGGGCGCCTTTCGCGAAGGCCTCAATCGCCACTTCTTCCGAGATGGTTCCCGCAGTGTTCCTGAGTGTGTGGTCCACCGTTGGATATATTCGCGGGTAGACTCACCGCTTTTCTTCTTGCATGCTCGCAGTTCTTCAATGGTGGCCGGCGTGTTGTAGGTCGACTGGAAATTTTTGCAAAAGTCGTGGTGCAAGTCATCCCATGATGCATAACAAGATCTTGGTCTTCTTTCCAGCCAGCTGCGGGCCGCGCTAATGAGATGCAAATTGAGATATTGCATAGCTGTGTTCTTGTTCCCACGTTGGCATTTTACTGCCGTGAGGTAATCGCTTAGCCATTGAGAAGGCTCGAGTGAGCCGTCGTACTTTGTCACCTCCGTGCTGAGTTTGAATCTCCTGGGTAGAGGTGCTTCGCGGATGCTGCGGGCAAAGCAGAGTGCACCGCAGGTTTCGTCATCCGACGAGCTAGACGAAGAGCGCCCGCGATATCGCGAAGCCTTTGCTTTATCTACTTTATTTTGTGCGATGTCTGATCGCGCGTCATGTCCTGGCCGACCGCGGTCGGTATCCTTCCTTGGCTCCTTGCTTCGCTTTCGCGAGCGGCTGCTGTGATGCCGTGAGCTTTTGTCTCTCGGACTGCCTTCGCTGCTGCTTCGACTGTCATCACGGCGCCGTGCTTCTTTTCCTCGGCCACGACGTGGCGATCTATCCCTTCTTGGCAAAGTGCTCTTATGTTTGCGGGATGCTTCCCTATCCTTCTCTTTCTCTTTCTCATGTTCTTCCTCCAGCTGCTCCGCGGCTTTCTTTCGATCATAGGCGGCGAGCCTTGCGGCTGCCAGTCCTAGTCCCTTGCGTACTTGTTTATACTGCTCCGCTCGAGGGTCACTTTCCGTCGGTTGATTCATCTGCATGTAAGTTGCTGCGGCTAGAACCGCGGCAGCGGGAGTTTGCGGGTAGACATTGCCGTCGTCATCGACTCGCATGAGAGAAGGAGTGATCGATCTGCTGGTCCCGGCTAGGGATTCATTGTTCCTGGATGTAGATGCGTGCCCCTTCCTCGCGGGTCGGGTTCCGACCGAGGGTGTTATGGACAGCTCGGCTCGTCTTTGGCTCGATTCATCCGCCGCTCTTCTTCGGCGGGCCAGATCTATCCGAGCGTCTTTGATGGTCGTGGCTGCTCTCACTAGGTGATAGTGGTAGGCAACCATGTCTTCGTGTGAAGCCCCGGCTGCGGGTGGCTTGCTCGTTCGCATAGCCTCCTTTGCTCGGTTCCAAGATTCCCGTGAGACGCCGATTATGTTGCGCTCTGCCGCGCTATGTTCCGTTTCCGAGGCTTGTTCCGATCCTTCCATGCAGACTCGAGCCAGTCAAGGCTCGTGCGTCCTAGGTGTAGATCGAAAGTTCCTTTGAATTCTTGATGGTTCCTCTGTCGAGAGGGTATGGTAGTCGTTGGCGTTGAAGCGGATGGACTCGCCGCTTTTCTCCAGATGACGGCGCGAGTAGACAGCTCCAGATTCAGTTTCTGATTCATCCGAGAAGTGGAGGATTCCGTCCCTGTTGGTCACGAATTTCAGGCTCCCGAACGTCAAGGTGACGCTCTTCTCCAGATCCTCGAATACCGGGCGCGATTCCGGCGAGTGAGGGGTGACCACGACAGATCCGATCCGTATAGGATTGTTCGGAGCCGTAGTCGATGGTTTCCAACGGGAGTGGGTTGTCGATGAAGCCAAAGATGCCGGTGATCCAGCGCCCGTCGTCCCCACGGTCGGCGCCAATTGTCGAATCTCTGACTCTACAAATCCCTTAGGTGACCCTATCGGGTTTCGACTAGGAGAACTCATGAGCGCTGGTGGAATCGTCGGCTAGACAGGGGGCGAGATTTACCCAGGTTCGGGGCCCTCGTAGAGGTAAAACCCTTACTCCTGCCTCTATCGATCTGTATTAGTCGAATAGATCGGTTACAATGGTGATGGCTCGAGTCGAGAGTATGATCTCAAGCTCAAGGTTTTGGTGTTGCGGTGTTGCTTGGTCCTCTCTCGGTGGCTCTCCTGGCCTTATATATGTGGCCAGGTCTCAAACCTTACCCGGAGAGGACTCGAACTCTAACCCTAGGTCGGTTACAAGTTTCCAAACTTAACCCGCAAGTTAGTGCGGGTGGGCTTCACGTGGGCCTTCTAGAATATTCCAAGGGCTCCTCTTCTGGGGCCTTAACCTTGGGCCTGAGATGGGGTGTCCTTACCCGCAGGGTACATGATCCATGCCTTCGTCAGTCTGCCTTGGGGATTCTCCGTTGAACGGTTGATCCGATGAGGTCCGAAACGGAAAACTCATGTCTCTTGTGTTTCAGAGAAGTAGCAAAGGTGCTCCATGAAGATGGAAACTTGGCAATAATGCCTCCGGCCATAAATTGGTCCGATAACATACACTTAAAGTGCTCAAGTTCTTTAGCGAGTGACTGTAACTCATGACCCTGTTGAACAACAGAACGCTCATCAGTCATCCTGTAGTCATAGAATTTCTCCATGACATACAGCTCGCTGCCAGCATCCGACGCCCCAAATTTGGCCTCGAGTGCAGCCCACATATCCTTGCCATTATCAAACGACATATATGGATCCATAATGGAATCATCAATAATACCGAGGAGTGCACTTTTAAACATAGTGTCCATATTCTCAAAAGCCTCCAGCTGTGATGGATTAAGATCGCCCTCAGGATTGCCCTTAGTGGCTGCATAGCAGCGCAAGGTTTGAAACCATAGCAATGCTCTCGTGCGCCGTCTCTTATAGTCCACACCCTTGAAAGGGATTGGCCTTGTCACCGCAGTAATAGACGGTGCAGGTGCAACAAATTGCCTATAATCAGGTTTTTGGATTGTTGAATATATTAGCAATTTGGCACATGTTTTAATTTGAAATAGCATCAGATGAATTACGACAAGAGCAAATACAGTAATCATGCAAATATCTAGATCTAGTACAGTAGACAGACTGGTCCAATCTATAGCAAGAACTAGACATATGAATTCCAGTAATATCTCATACAGATGGAATAGAGGTACGTACGATGCAGCGGCAGCGCAACCGCCGTTGTTGTTGACCATGTTGTCGGCCATGTCGTCGATGAAGAGGTTGCCGAGGTCGGGGAAGAAATCGTCGTTGGGGAAGTAGTCGCCGTCAGCAGTCGCGCAAGTGCGCTCCCCAAAAACCGAAAGGTACAAAGAGGGTCTTTGGACCGACCTCATGGCACATTTCACCTTGCCGGAATTGTAGAATGAAGCCGACACTTCAAAATTGAGAGATAAAGTCAAGGAGTGGACTCTTACGAAGATGGCCGAACTATTCCGGGTGTGGAAGAAAAGATTATGGCGAAACTATAAGAAGAAAAAGACTGCTCCGGTATTCGAAGACCATCTAGCGAAGTAGGAGAATTACTGGGATGCATTTAAGGACTACAAGGAGTCACAAGATGCTAAGGACGTGTCAAAAAAGAACGAGAAAAATCCTGAGAAGAAGAAATATCACCATAAATTAGGGCCAGGGGCTACGAGAATGCCATTTCAAAGTGGGACAAAAACGAGAAAGAGCTGCTTGATAAAGAGGTCACCCCTTAATGGATGTGCGAAGAATGAGAATTGGGGGCAAGAAATTGGTTTCTTGCACATGGGGGTTCATACGACGAAATAAATAGGGGGCCTTATTTGCTGTGACGGGATTAGGGTACCTAGGGACAAATGGCTTAAGGTGGTCAAAGATATTAAAGAGGGGAAGCTACAGTTCCGTCCGAATAGAGAGAAAGACTTGCTGACACAGGTCGGGAATGACGAATGTGGAGGACGAGCACGAGGCCTTGGCAAGATACCATGGTGGCTTACGTTTGCCAAAGACGTAGAAACTTACAGAAATCGAGCGAGAGCAAAGAAGCGACAAGAGGAGAAGAAGGGAGACAAGTACAACCAGTTGCTTGCCAGACTTGACAAGCAGCAACAACAGATTGACGAACTTGCTAGAGTTAACCGGTTGCTTGCCGGAGTAGCGCGCCTACAAGATCCTGCTCTCGATATTACCGCCGCCCCATCTCCTCAGCGGAAAAGCAGCAGTGTGGCTGAATCGGAGGTCCCGGCTGGCGATGCACAAAGGATAGAGGGCAGTCCCGGCTACCCCGTGGATGGAATCAAATATAACATATCTTGTGAGCTCCATCAAACAATGAAGAACATATCCGTTAAGGTGGCCGTCGGATATGCTTTGCCTTGTCCACCTGACGCACTATGGCATGGCCGTGAGATCCCAGCTGGCTATGCTAAAGTCAGGGTGGATGAGGTCGTACTGGTGTTTCAAGACATGGAGCTTGACCACGCTGGACCTGAAAATGAGAGGACACTCGGAGAAGTAGTGGGTGGTATCATTATAAGGGACAAGAACTACATCAAGCTTCTAGGCTCTAGCTCGGCGCTGATACCGCCTCCGATTCGTCGCATGTCACCTACACCGCCTCCAAGAAGTCCATCTCGATCTCCGTCGCCGCCGCTGTTGTGCTAATGATCCCTTGTCATTCGGCTTGCTGTTGCAGCATCTGCTTGTTTTTGTGTTGTTTGATAAGGACCAGATGAATCATGACCGTGGCATAAAGGTATGCAATGCCGTCGATGATCACGTCATGCCAATTGCCCAGCCTCGTCCATATATCCAAGGCGTTCGGGACGAAGATGGTGAACATGATAAAACTGACTCCCACGCAGTGGCGGAGGACGAAAAAAACCTAAGGTCGGGCAACTCTCACGCATAATGATCTTCTCAGCATTTTTTTTTTACATGGCCTAAAATATTATGTATTTGGTTCCAGAAAATGGCCTGGAATGACCAATAGCTCCACTAATAACTAATATACATCGAAATTAACTAAATAGATCAGACAGAACATTCAAACTTTCAATCTAAATAAATTACATGGAACCCACCTTTAAAAAAATCAATTATTCTGTTGATTTCTGAAATTAAATGAATTAGTATATTGATACAAAGAAGCAAAGAAAATAGTACCGATTTAATGGAATCGGTGTGCCGCAACAGCCACTCAGCTAACTAGTTTTATTTGTTGCTATAGTAAACCATCGCATGGGTTGGCCCAGTGCGGAAGGAAAAGGCTGCACAGGTAAAGAAAGGCCCAAACCAATTGTTCCCTTTCTTCTTCCTAAAGAGACACGGAACATGTTTCTCTAATGGCGTCTCGCGATGAGGAAAGGAAATCCTAGGCTGCTTGCACGTACCTAGGCTCGGGGCCCCTTGTTTATGCGATCCTGGGCCGGACGCCCGTCCTGCTCCCTGAGTCCCTGTCAGACCGGCTCTGTGTGCTTCCGTTGACTGAGATGTATACACATACTTGATTGTTTTGCAAAGTTTTAAGATAGGGCGACCACCCTACCTTACCCGAATGGCTCCTCGCCACTGCTCCCACGTGCTGCATGCGCACAAATATAACACAGACAAGTTAGGGCTGATTTTAGCTTGTATGGATGAGATATAGAGATGGTACATAGCAGGTAGACTGGGTCGATTTCGTCGTCGAGTTGCGCCACCGATCCCGCTGCGGGCGAGTGCCGCGGTCTGCCTTGGGTATTCTCCGTTGAACGGGTGATTAGCAGGTAGTAGTCCCGAATCGTCATGGTAACTCACTACGGGAGAAAAAATATCTTTGCCGTGTGCCAAAAGCACACGTCAAAGGCAAAAAAACACACGGCAACGTATTTGCCGTGTGCTTTTCATCGTGGCATACGGCAAAGAGTACACGGTACAAAATTGCACGGCAACAAACTCTTTGTCGTGTGTATTTTTTCGTGGCACACGGCAAAGAAACAAGGTGGGTCCCATCAACACTTTGTCACGCACGAAACGGGAACGGGAAAAAGTGGGTTCCACATGTCAGTCTTTGCCGTGTGCAAACACACGGTCTTTGCCGTGTGCCTGCACACGGCAAAGACTGACATGTGGAACCCACTTTTTTTCGCGCACCGTGGGCCACCCATGTCAGTCTTTGCCGTGTGCCTGCACACGGCAAAGACTGACAGATGGACCCACTTTTTTTCGCCCACCGTGGGCCAACCATGTCAGTCTTTGCCGTGTGCAAGCACACGGCAAAGACTAACAGATGGGCCCCACTGCCCCTCACACAATTGTGTCATCCGTGCCGTTCTTTGCCGTGTGCTTGCACACGGCAAAGAATGCCAAATAATGCAAAAAAAAAAATATGGAACCTCTCAGGTCACCTAAAAATAATTCTTAAAATAAAATGTTTTACTAGGTTACAACATACCAATAACTAAATACAGCAAGATCAAGCTAGCTAGGATTAAGAACATAATGTAACAACTAAATTGAACTTTTTTGGCAGAAAATGAATACAAAAAAATAATTAGACACTACAATTTGGCAGCCTAAATAGATAGGTGCGCTCCTTAGCCACAGACGGACAGACGCGTTCACTCTTGGTGCAAAGCCACATATGTACCCTCCTTGCTCTGCTTGCCGCCGTGCCGAGGGATCACAAGCAGACAAATACCCATCAGCAGCAGAAAATAATCTCAAATCTGGATGCATATAAACATGCATGTAAAATTATCACAAGACTATTCTCGAATCTGCAATGGGCAACAATATCATTCAAAACAGCTGGAACTACCTAATTGTGCACACCATGCCAACATTTTATAAACATTTAGTTTCTAGTGCATCAACATCTAGGTACTTACTCAGCTAGTAGTGAAACCGAAAATTCACAATGCATAGATACAGTACACACTGCACATACATACACTAGACACTACAAAGAAAATAATATCAAATCTATAACCATATTGACATGCACGTGATAATTCTACAAGACTAGTCCTTGAACCTGCATTGGCAACAATAGCACGGTGGATTCAACTAGCTGGGGCAACCAAATTTGACACACCATGTCATCAACATTTAGGTCTCTAAAAAATCCACATCTAAGTAATTTACTTAGCTAATCGTTGGGCGTTCCACAGGGAACCAAACAATGAAACAGCGACGAGGCTCCTCACCTGCGGTCTGTTGGATGCAAGCTTGTCGCAAAAGAGACTGCCCCAAGCAAGCTTCCATCTCCAAGGCTTCTTTTCCGGTGGTGAAGAATGAGGACGGTGACGACTTGGAGCTGCAGCAGCGTGGCGGAGTATGTCCCGGTTGTCAGCGTGCAGCGGGATTTGTGTCTTCGTCTTAACGAAGGAAGACAAAATCTGGTGCATAAGAACACAAGTAAATTAGGTAGCTACATGTGAGCAGATGCATAACACATGAAAACGTTTTTTTTCTTCACTAAATTAGCTTTAACTGATTTGCAACCATGGGAAAATAGTGTAGAGCAGAGCATGAGTATTGATTTAACAGTACTACATGTTAATTATATGTGCATCCTCTCCACAGGATATTATCTAGTACTGTTTTTGTTTACAAAACACAAGAATCAATCAATCAAAGTAGGACGGTTGGCACATCAAGAAATGAATGCATATGCGTTTGAAAGACAAGATTGAGCAGATCGATTTGGTATACACAAGATTGATTTTCAAAACTAGCATGTAGTGATTAAGATTGTCCGGCTCCGGCAACCGGAGAAGTACATTATCTACAAACGCTAAAAATAAGTTGTGATCCATATGCTAGCTGCAAACACAAGTAACCAGTTGTGATCCATATGCTAGCTACAAAGGCTACGGTAACAAACTGCTAACCTATCATCATTCAGAAAATCATCATGATTATTTTTCCAAAGCAAAAGTTCAACTCGAACATTGAGACTAAGGAACATATTGCAGAGGGCAGTTGCAGTAGGCATACATACGCAACAAACAAACCAGCAGGGGATCGATGGAGCAGTGAATCACCTCAACAAGGATGACACCGTCGGTAGCTGATGTGCTTGAGCGTGTGCTCTTGGAGGGAGCAGCAGCAGGACGACAGCCTCCTCCATGTCATCTCAGGTAGCTCGCCGCCGGACCAGAGCCCTTCAATATGGGGATTTTGCAAAATCGGACATCGGCAAGGTAATAAGCACCATCACTCACGTTGGATTGGACGTCCAGGGAATTGAACGGGAGCAAGGAAAGGAACGGAAAAAATGACCTTATTGGGATGCAGAGGTCGCCGTGGTGAACGAACCACCGTGGTGCCTTCACATCCGGTGGTGAAGAACGAGGATGGCGACCTGGAGCAGCATGGCGGACAAAGACTCTCTGCCGGCGCGTCCCAGCAGCCGACGTCGGTGAGGCGGGCATGCAAGATCGACGGAGCGACGCCCGTGGGTCCGCACATGGACTCACGCGTCAGCGACCAGTCCCGGCCGTGCTGCCGCTCGATCTTCTTTCCGGAGTGGAAGGGACGGGGAGGCGGGCGACCTATGTGCTGCGCCTCCTCTACGCCGTCGCGTGCAGCGTCTCCCTTGAAGCGGTAGAAGCCATCCTCCATGGAGAGGTCGGGGATGGCCAGAAGAGAGGCGGAGAGGGCGAGGAAAGCCAGAGGAGATGCGTCGGTGGACTGGATCGATGGTGGCGGCGGAGGCGATGAAGGGGATCACGAGGGTGGGTGGCGGCGCAAAGGGGGTCGGGAGAGCGGGGATTGTGGGTGGGTGCGTGCGTTCATTAGGGTTTGGGTGTGGGTGGTGTGCATCCACGTGTGCGCTGAGCTGGGTTGGAATTTCTCAACAAAAAAATTGGGTTGGCTGGGGTGCGTCTCGAGTTCTAGTGCGTTGGATCGCTGGCCATCGGACGGCTGCCTGGGTGAGATCCGTGGGTAGACGATTCAGGCTATCTTATTGGCTGGATGCTTGAGGTGTATGTATATCGAGTTAGCTTCCAACAACGTGAAGTCTTGCCCCGTTAAGAGTCGAAGCGGCCCACACCTCGGAGTGCAATCTTTTCCATCCAAAAGAACACAACACAACTATACTAACATGGTATGGCACCCCCTAGCTTTTGTTGGGATTCAGACGCTCTGTAGCCGCCCCTCCGGTGAAACCCTAGACCCGCTGGAGAAAGACCGGACTTATACGGAAACACGCGGTAACGGCGTTGAAAGTGGGTAGCAATGTGGAACTAGTTGCTTGGTTGTGTTAGGGTAGTCCATAGCAACCCAATACACATTGTTAGAACACAACTCTTCGGAAGATTCACGATGTTTCGTCCGATACGGGAGTTTCACCCTATAAGCGCGTGTAAACTCACGAGAGAGAAGTGGATGCCGGTGAAGCGGCCCACACCCCGGAGTGCAATCTTTGCCATCCAAAGCACACAACACAACTATACTAACATGGTATGGAACCCCCTAGCTTTTGTTGGGATCCATACGCTCCGTAGCCCCCCCTCCGGTGAAACCCTAGACCCGCTGGAGAAATACCGAACTTATACGGAAACACGTGGTAACGGCGTCGAAAGCGGGTAGCAATGTGGAACTAGTTGCTTGGTTGTGTTAGGGTAGGCCATAATAAACAAGAGGATTTATTATAAATTGATAAATAAAGTTAAATATTGTAATTATAAATTTAACAAGCTATTTTTGAAGAAAAAATAAAAAAAATCTTTACCGTGTGCATGCACACGGCAAAGAATGAAAAAATCTTTGCCGTGTGCATGCACACGGCAAAGAACTGAAAAAAAAATTCCCACGGGCACAGAAAAGTGGTATTCAATGTCAGTTCTTTGCCGTGTGCAGTTATCTTTGCCGTGCGTTCTCTTTACCGTGTGTTTTTCTTGATCTTTGCCGTGTGCGATTCTTTGCCGTGTGTCTTTGTCTGTACTAAACCGTGCGTTTTTCTTTACCGTGTGCGACACACGGCAAAGAAAATCAATGCCGTGTGCCCGATGAAATACACACGGTAAAGAATCGAGCACACGGGAAAGATGTGCTCTCCCGTAGTGACTACTCCCTCCATCCCAAATTAATTGTCTCAAAGTTGGACAAAAGTAAATGTATCTTCTCATTGGTTTTTGTTGCTTTTGCAAAAGAAAGAGTATAGGAGTCACGTATTGACATGAAGCTAATAGCTCAGTTGAAGCTATCAGCCCGGGCCAAAAAATATAGGCCATAATTCTTTCTAGTTGCTCTACACTTCTGCCATCTTAACACCATGCTGAGAGTTGATCTCATCTATATATATAATATGGGCTAGAGTGCATTGAAAATTCTTGTATTCCTCTTAACAAGAGTTGAAGCTGAAAATTCTCGTACTCGTGTTTCGGCTATGATGCGTGCCTTAGATATACATGTCATCTGAATAGTGTGTATATAAATCTACGCATGGTAATGACGTGATGCATACGCGTGCAGCACCTGCTCGTCAACGTGATGATGCTCCTGTCGTTCATTCTCACGACCTTCCCAATGTGGCTCAGGCGATGGGATTGTTTCGCCATTGAAGCCATCCTCTTCCTCTACTGTACTACCATGATCCATATGCTTGTTATCAAGCGTCGGGGTGAGAGGAAGAAGGAAAGGGAGCTAGGAGATGGATGTGATGAAATAATTAGCACATGCAGGAAACAGGTATATGCAAACATGGCTAACCAAGGGATATTGTTTTGTGAGCCACATACCTTGTCGGGATTTACTGATGTGTTGTTTTGATGTTTGCAGTTGATGTGGATGCTGATGTTGGTCGCGACGGGTATCATGCTAATCACCTTGGGGATTTTGATCTTCATCTTTCGGCCCCGTTGGCATGATTTTTCCACCATTGCGTTTATAGCTTTCTTCCCGACGTCCTTGATGCTTTTAACCCTTAAGGTTTTGGAATTTGAACAAGATCAAAAGGCAGCGAAAGAAAAAAAAGGAAATCACGTTGGATCCAGTCTAGTCAGAAGTATCAACTGCGTAGGTGAAATTTTTGTGTTTTGTTTTTTGGTTCGGTCAATAAATGGCCACAGCTTGTAAAAGATATCATGCATCTGTATGAGAGCATGCATCTGTATGTGGGGAAGAAAGCTCCCATATATATCGCTCATTGATTTCATTTTCGACTTGATTGAAGATCAAGTTTGCTAGCTAGGAACTCATTTTTTGCTTAGTCATTCTATTCGCGTGGGTCATAGTAAGGTTTTGGTTTCCGGTAGGAAAACATTCCCGAGGGGTGTCGGGAGTTCCGGTTACCGCGGTTACCAGAAAATCATGTCCGGTTACCGGACGAATTTCAAAACCAAAATTTGAAAATTCAATTTTTTTTATTTCCAATATAACCATTTACCGAGGGGTTTTCTTAAAATTCAAAAATTTCAAAAATTTGGAATTTTTTTATCGGTACGAGCATTTCCCGGGGGTTGTCGGGATCTCCGGTTACCGGAGGGTTACCGAATTTCCCTACCGTTACCGAAAACATGGGTCGTACTAGTATATTTCCATTGTTGAGTTGAGCGATTGGAGGAAACCAAAAATGTTAGGGTGTTCAGCATATCATCATTGGCCCGGTAACCGGATTTCCCTACCGTTACCAAAAACATGGGTCGTACTAGTATATTTCCATTGTTGAGTTGAGCGGTTGGAGGAAACCAAAAATGTTAGGGTGTTTAGCATATCATCATGGGAGGACAGATTGCCCTCAGTCAGGTAGTAGAGGCAAGAAAAAAAATCATCGTTGGTATAACCATGTCCACCCATTTAATGAAATTGTCGTAATGCACGTGGCAGCTGCACAGTGCACTCGCGGGTGTTCCCCTGTTGAGGCGTGCAATGCAATGCTCCACCAACTATAGGCAGTACAATGCCCCACCAACTATAAGCAGTATAATGCCCCACCAAAGGCAGTTCAGGCAGTGAACTGCCTAAATCAAGATAGTGCACTGCTCTACCAAACGCAGTGTAACCGAAGTTACTTCACCAAATAGGCAGTACAATGCCCCACCAACTAAGGCAGTGCACTACCCTACCAAACGCAATGCAAACAAAGTTAGTCCACCGAAGGCAGTGCACTACCCCTACTAACCGCAGTGCAACCTAAGGTACGTACTGCACCGAGGGCAGTGCACTACCGCACCGAAGATGGTGTAATAAACTTTAGAATGCATTGCACCGCCGAATAGAAGGCAATGCACCGCGAGACAGAAGGTAGTGCACTTTAGAACAGAAGGCGGTGCATTGGGTACCCGAAAGAAGGCAGTGCATTGCGCATTGGAAGGCTATGCACTCTCGGCCACAAAGGCGGTGCAACCGAAGACTGTGCACTATCGAACCTAAAAAAAAGTATAGCACTGCCCAATATTAGGTTGTGCAACCTACACACTACAAGTAGTGTAAAAAAAGTCCTTTGAAACATATCAATATGAGCTCTAGTTTTGAAGATCTTGACGCGACTAGCACAACCGTGAAAACAGATCATGATTTGAATGCTCGGTTCCCAAAATATTTTGTTTTTCGTGTTTCGGAAAATAGAAAAAGCCCACTGTACGCTCTCCCACCGGAGGCTTTACCCAGCGCGTAACAACTGGCGGGCTGTGTTTCACCCGTGGGTGTGAGACTTCTCCACAACGTGCTACTTGTCCATGCAGGAGATCAGCAGGTATTCAGATTTCTCCGTGCTGCCTATGGATCTTAGACATCAAATATTCAGTGAACTGCTGGAGTGTAGCTACCTCACCGAGGAGTCAGTAGGAGCTTTTCTCAATTGGGCTTTGCCGGGCACACAATTTTGACTGAAAATAAACAGTGGATATTTTGTGCAAAATAAACAATGAATAAAAGAATAGGAGCCTATCTTATCCCAGTGTATTACGGCTAATTAGTTCATGAAAAAATACAGCTCCCTTCACATCAATCAGGCTCTCGATGTTTATGTGTTTTATGAGAGAGTGAAGAACGTCTTATGACATATTTCTTATCATCTTTCCAAGGCTCGCTCAGTAATTTAGTATGAAATTCTTATCAAGCTCGTAGAATATTTATGAGCTTATTCGTGAGAATATGGTAAATTTTATCGTGTAAGCACTAAAAGTCTCAACCCCATAGTTTTCCAAGTCCAACGGGACCGTTTGCTCGAGGTATAATTTGCAAGACAAACTACGAGTTTTCTTGGTGAGCTAGGCCAGAAAAGGCAAAACATGAGTTAGCCTATATGACTACCAATTGACATTCTGTGCTATTTGATTTTAGTATATTTGTCCAGAAGAGTACTTGGAGAGAAGGACGCCCTGATGGAAGTAGTTTCTTCTCAAGGACAATCCTTGCTATTTGTTGACTTCTCTTTCTCTGATGTGACTGATAATCATGTCATGTAGATAACGTTGAGCAAATTAGGATAACGGTTTTAAGCAAAT
>CM054057.1:615219463-615368605 GCA_028641055.1 Alopecurus myosuroides | reverse complement strand
ATTGTCATGGCACACGAGTTTCTCTGCGATGTTGTCAAGCCTTTAAATTTTGAAGAAACTTGTCATGTCGATGGACAGCTTCATCGGGGAGATGTATTGGCACTAGAGAACATGCATGGTCTTTAGGGTGTGTTTGGTTTGGAGGGTATGGTTTAGGGGGTGAGGATATCCCCAACCACCTGGTTAGGGATAACCACTTTTTATGTTTGGTTAGGAATATGGGATGAACCAGTTTTTTGTTTGGTTGGAATGGTGATATGTGGTTGGGGTTGCCTTAGGCCCACAGAATTTGTCAACGCGAAACTCCCTCGTCTTCAATCGAACCATCGAACACACAGCCCTCGTCGCTGCAGTCCTCACCGACCCCGCCGCCCGCGCGCGCCACCACAAGGTCGCGCTCCAGGCCGCCACCCAGGACGTCGACCTCGTGCCGGACTCCCTCGAGCTTGCCCACTTCCGCGCCATGGAAACGGAGGGAGCTCCCGTCAGCGCCGGCCGGTGAGATGGGACAGGAGCGAGAATTGGACAGGAGCCGCTCCGGCCGTCCTCGGAGGAGATTCGCGAGTCAGCACGCCGCAGGAATGGGACAGGAGCCGCTCCGGTCGTCCTCCAAGGGACTCGTGCTCTAGACTGGACTCGACGGCCGCCCAACTCCGGCTGCTCCGTCCGCCGTAGATCCGTCTGCTGTAGATGCTACCTCCTCCGCCCTAGCAGCACTGGTTCCGCCACCCCTGGTTTCGCCGCCCCTAGTTACGCCGCCGCCGCCCCTGGTTCGAAAGGAGCTGCGTGGTGAGCGGCCGAATCGGAGCCGCCGCCGCCCCTGTTTTTTTTTTTCGCGTTAGCCTCGCGGGAGCCAGCGGTGGTTAGCCTCATCCGGCCGATTCGGTGGGACGAGCGGAGCCACCGTTTCGCACGAATATTCCGAAAATCTGGATACCTCTGCCACCCCCACCCTCTCAACCAAACATCTGGCAACCCCTAAAAAAATGGCTACCACTACCACTTGAGGGATACCCCCTCAACCAAACACACCCTCGGGGTGGTTGAGTTGAGGGTTGCTTCTGCCGTGTTTTGTTTGAGGCATTAGTGTCGACTATGGTAGCTAGGGCCACATGGTCGTCGACTCGGATCGGGGGGATCGGGGCACGGCCTCGGGGACGGCGTGGTGCGTTGCCTTGAATGGTTTACGGCCGGTTATCCTTATAAATTGTCTAACTCTTTTCGACTTTATCAATCAAAGGCATTGCCGAGGTTCGAATTTTTTATAAAATCCCGGGTGGTGAGGCCCTCTAGTCCCGAGTGCGCACCCGGGACTACTGAATCCGTACTAGAGGCCCCGTCCCTCTAGTCCCGGTTAGCTTACGAACCGGGACAAAAAGGATGTCACGTGCCCTCTGGCTGAGCCTCTGGTCGAGGAGTTTTAGTCCCGGTTTGTAAAAGGACCAGGAAAAAATTATCTCCACGTGGCAGCCCATGGTTCAAACTTTTTTATGTTAAAATTATGATCAATAATGCAAAAAATATACAGTTAATTAATAATAAATAAAATATATATAGCATATCAAAATGTTCATAAAAGAAATATCTATCTAACAAAAATATATTTTGTACTTTATGATAATTCAACCGGGACTAGAGCCCGTCTATTCGTTTACATGCAGGTCAATCTAACCGGGACTAGAGCCCGTTTCTTCATTTACATAGCGATCCAACCGGGACTAGAGCCCGTCTTACCGATCGAGAATTTTCCCTTTGGGTTTATAACGTGCTACAACAAAAATCCGATAATTTCCTCTTAAATTGCTAAAGCGCTCCTTTAGTTGCAAATTGTTCCGCATTTGATCCAACTATAAAAGAAGGAGATCAATATGAATATAAACCATCATAAAAAATTATGAGAGACTGATGGTAAAAAAATAAAAATGTGAATGTATTTATTCAGTTACTTCTATAAATTTAGCTAGGTTCCGCTCACTGACCTACCGGCGAATCCACTCGCACACGAAGTATCCACACAAATGGATCCCCTCTGGCTTCCTCTCGCACTTTACGAGAATAGAATTCAATCATATAATAATCAAACATGATATAATTGTATTGAAATTAGAATTAATGATATTCTGGGATCTAGTTCGTACTACTTATCTTGATATGATGAAAAGTAAGCTCCTTTTCAAAACCACCATGTCTCCTCTGGATGAAAATTTTCCAAATCCCGTCCGGCAGAAAAATGAATAAATGAGCTACTAGTTATTTGATTTCTCGGAAAATGAAGAAAAGACACTGATATAGTGGGATACTGATTGGACTTGTATTTGGAACGCGTCTATAATGTTTTTATACTTATCTTCGGGTTTCGTCAATTAGTCGTAGGTTTCAACTTTTCCAAAATCAATTTCAATGATTAGCATAATGTAATAGAAGCTGCGCACGTCTATATACGTCAGTAATACACTTAACATCGAGTAAGCAACAAATTAATATGTACAAGACAGTAACAATCTTACTCAAAGTTGTAAGGAAACAATATCTTTGTTTTGTAATGTTGGCTCTCTATAAACCTTAGCAAGTTGTCCTCCATTTCCTTGACGAAGTCCCGTAGCAAGACTTCATTAGTTAGTTTTGGGTCAACGAACCCAATGTCAAAGATACATTTTCGGTTACATTCATCACTCTACATCTTGCATAATAGCGCAATGATCATAAATACATGCAATGAACTAGCTGAGCTAGAGACTTCTAGAAATATATGAAGGCACTGAATCACTTACAGACAATAGGTACTGATGACACTCAAGTCAAGGGCGTCAAACTTGTATAACATGTATAGTTCTTCAAGATAAATTGGTATCTCGCCTTCACCAATCAAATCCTCTCGTGTAACTTTCATAACGAGATTTTTTCGATTTACCTTGCTGGCTTGTAAATACCAGTCATGAAGCTCTTGCATTTGTGTTGTTAGAACACTGATCTGATCTGGTGGCAAGAAAGGCTTCCCGTATTCCCATTTTCATACTTCATCCAACTTGGGATATCTCCGTCTAAAAGTTGAGAAAGCGTAATACCAGCTTCTACAGAAAATTCCGCGGCGACCAGATCAATGGGTAACACATTGAGTGGGGAGATAGACTGTTTTGCCTGTTCTCCGAGCTGGGCAACGGATTTTTCCCCACTAGCATTACTACTTCTTTTTTTGTGGGAGCTAGATTTCCCCAGACAGTGTGCATAGTCATCTAGCGTATTTAGCTCAATTTGCATGCATGCTGAAGAAAATCCATAGCCCATTTCATGTTGTCCGGAGGAAATACTTGCTTCGTCTCGGTCTTTTTCGGTGCAAACTGTCTTTTCACGTCCATCATAACGACCGGTTCGGTTTTCTCATCATTCAGGTCGTAAGCTCTAGTGGGAGGAGCCGATGGTACTGTTGGGAGGGGCTCGTCTCGGGGCCGACTGCGTTGTTTATCCATCGACGAAGGGATGCGCTTTCCCATTTCACCCTGAGCCTTAGTGGGTGGGGGCGGTAGAGTCGGCTGATGCGGCTGCGGAGATCGATATGAACTCGTGTAGTTGTGGTCATCCCCCTCGTCATCATGTGGACTTGGAGGTAGTGGATCGCGACTCAGAGGAGACGATGGTGGTCTTGGCGCCGAGCCTGGAAACACGATGTATTTCTTGCGCCATAGAATGATACCACCCTGACGTCTCCTAGTGTCCTCTCATCATCACCTCCAGGGATTACTACCGTGAACAAAATTAAACCTGTGACGATAAACAACGCATGGCGGTACCCGTGTGTGTTCTCATGTACGCATTGCCGACCGTGTCAAGATGGAACGGTTCCTTATCATGTGCGAAGCGGCATGCACGTAGCTAGCTAGCTCGACCGAGTCTATATACTCGCCGACACTGTTGCAAGTCTTGTTCGTGCCCACCGATGTGGTCGAAATTTGGACGTGTGTGGCTGCTAGACCGGTAACATTTTTCACCGGAAAACAAAGCAACTGGCCAGCGAGATCGATGTGCACGTACGAGCAGGATGTGAAAATTGTCTATAAAGGTCAGAAGGATGTGCCATGCTACAACTAAATTAGGTTTTGTTGGTTATGATGTTGGATTTTGCTACATAACCGTTTTCAAGTGGGTATAATTTTCTTTTGCTAGCTACGTGTCACATGCAGAAAAAATGTTGGGCTCGGAATTATTTTGCTACATCGATCGGAGCCAGCATTTGTTTTGATTTTTTTTTTCTATATAGGATGTTACATATAAGTCGAAAAAGTATTTTATATGCACGGGCGAATCCAGAAGGTAGGCACTTCCCATGGCTGATCGAGAAAGAAGCGAAAACTTGATGTTACATCATTCATTAGCCTTTGTGTTACAGTACAGAAGGGAGCAAGCAGCGAATTAGGCCTTGGGATTGCAGCTAGCTGTTATACTAGTGCAATTTGGATGCTCCGATTTTTTCGATAAGCCATAACAGACGCAGACGACAAATGGATCAGTTCTTTGGCCATTTTAAATTGTAGAATGCACTGAATTTAAATCTGTCGATCAATGTTCACTATGATTTTCCTCATTTTTAACTTAGTATTTAGGTTTGAGCCTACCCATTATTTTTGTCCTAGATTCGCCACTGTTTATATGGAACTTTTTTGCTATATAGATGATAGATTGGATGCATGGGAACGATCCACTTAAACGGATCGGACGGTGTAAAAGATGGTTGTAGTGAAGATTTGTTACAACTGATGGACACTTATCACTTCCATATAGTTTTCCTTTATTAATAGGCATATGATGCAGATCACACATACAAATTAATCTGCTGATGGGTTGTCATAACTTCAGGCGCACCCGCCTCCTGTCACTCGAGAGACCATCCGCAGGTCCTCTCAAGGCGTCAGCATCGGCTGAACAGAGAGGGATGCGAACTCCATGTTCTCTATGTATTGTATCATTTCTATTGGCCGCCGACAAAGCAAGTTCCCAGCAACATTGCGGAGATGGAAAACTTGCGGGTTTGATTTTGTTTCGTTATGGTTTCCTCCCATCTCTCAGATTTGAATCAATATTTTTCTCGGGGAAATCTTCCTAGATACAATTCCATATACTCCATAGCCTTGTCGTGAGAGAGCTAACTATCTAGTCTATAGTCCTGCACGTATGAATCTTATAACTAACTTATAAGCACTCCCAACCACGAGAAACTTCTCGCGTTGATTTGTATGGGATCATCACAATATTGATGTGAGACATTGCACTTGACTAGGCCAATGTAGAACGCGGTCACCTTTTTCTCACGCTCTCTTCATCGTTTTGGGCATGCATATATGGTGTGTTCGCTCCCTATGGAAACACGAACTTGATGAATTCAAAGAAGAGAGGGTGATATGCATGCTGCAAAGCAGGGATGACTAATACCTCGTAACTGGTCATGCTAGATTTTATGGAGAAAAGTTGTGTGATGCACTTGTGTATTAGACTTCTGTCATGCTCTATATGTATCTCAAGTTCCTGCTTGCTCTCAAGCTTATATGGCTGAACTACCATTCATTAAAGTTTGAGATGTTTTATGGTACCCTAAAATGAATAATAGCCCTTCATTTTTGTCCACCTAATGGCCAAGATGAATTCATACTAGTGATGAAAAGACGAGTAGTACAATTCATACTATTGTCCGTATATATCGTCACTGCACCAAAAGGAGGTCATAGACGGTCCCGGCCCACTAACAGTGCCCCTCTCTGAATTTCTAGGTCATACAGCCCAACGGAGTCTCTTTCTGAATTTCTGCGTCACACGGTCTGAACTAATGCATGTCATTGTTTGGTTCTGTCACAGTGGCACTCGAGAACATGAACAAGAGTGCATGGATCAGTTTCAAGCGTGGCTGGTTTCTTTCCACAGAGAAAGATCAGCCATTATTGCACTGTACAAGAGCAGAAGAATCAGTGAATCATGTAAAAAGGTAGAATGGACATCAGCAGTTCCAGCCCCAACCAAAAATGCAAGTCTGAAACCACACAAATCCACGCTTTTGAGGCAAAAGCTGAGTAGCTTCAAGTGTTTTGTAAATCTAGACTGTACTCCACGCGGCCATGCAGGCATACTGACAAACACGACCAAGGAGTCCAGATTCTAATCATTGGTATGGTCCTAGGCTGTAGTCCTCGTTGGGTTTTGGAGAAACCGGGACTAGAGGGGGGACTAATCCCGGTTCAATGGCTAGGAGGCCGCACGACACTAGTCCCTGGTTGAACGGGTCCTCTTATCCTAGTTCCTAACATGAGCCGGGATTAGAGGGGTGCTGATAACCGTTCGCCTAGCGCGAGCCCTTTTTGTCCCGGTTCGTAATATGGACCGGGACTAAAGGGGCCAAACTGTTCGCCTCCGCGCTTTGGGAGTTGTTCCGAATGATCAAAACACGGGAAAGCTACAGTAGACGGTCATTTCTCTGGTTCGATCGTCTCCCTCGTGCTCTCTCCTCTCTTCTTCCCCATCCTCCACCGTGAATCCAATAATTCGGTACGGGAAGGTGCCCACACATGTCAAACCGTTCTCAATGTCGTCTACACGAACGATAGCGCCAAGGTGAAGGATTTTCTTTCCAATTTCAAGGAATGGCCTGAAGAGGAGGAAGAAAAGTTCATGGGCCTTGATCTCGAGAACACATCCGATTGTCGAGATGTTCCCGTCATCCAACTTTGTTACAAGGAACATGTCATGGTCTTCCAGTGGGCAAGGTAACATGAAACTTGTAGTGATAGCAACATGTCCATTTGATTGATAGGATTAGAAAATTGCATAGGATAGCAACATGTCCATTTGAATCCTATGGGAAGAGCAATTCCTCGTCTTTGATTGCAGTGAAAGAATGTTCCTTGTAGTTGCATATTGGACATCATGGGAGAACATGTTATAGTTAATTTTCTTATTTTTATTCATAGGATATGAAAATTGCATAGGATAACAACATGTCCATACAAAGCACTGTCCAACACTCATGAGTTCCATTTGTTGTTGCAGTGAAAGAATATACTTGTTGCAGCATTATTTAACATTTGTTCCATTTGTTGTTGCAGTACTGACAAGCATTGTCCAATACTCATGGAGTTCCTTCGCAGCGGCATAAATTTTGCTAGCATTGATATAACGAATGACAAGATCAAGATGAGTCACACCTGGGGTATTGAGATATCATCTTCCTGCCACAATGATCTCCAGGGCATGTTCAGATTTAAGCATGACAAGACTTCAATGGCTCAAATGGTAGCCGTTGTGATCGACGAGGAGTACACTGATATGAAGACAAAATTCCCCAAGGATCAGCACAAAGTCTAGGAGAAGACCCCACTAGACGTTATCAACATTGAGTATACATCAATAGATGCATACGTTGCATACGAGTTGTACCGCAGGATTAGAATCTACAACTATGGGCAACGTCACCTAGTACCACCACCAGTGCCCCATGGGTATTCTGATCCAGAGGACGAGTAGTGTATGCAACGACGAACACTTCTATCTCTATTATTATGTACTTCCTGGGGGTCTCTCCTGATCCATACGAGTAGTGTTTGCAATGACGGACACTTTTATCTCTATTATTACGTAGTGCTTAGGGGTCTCCCGATCCAGACTAGTAGTGTTTGCAGTGTCATATGGGTATCTTCAATTATGCAGGACTTTCTGTAATGGATATTCGAACTATTAATTATGGCCCTTTTTAAGTATGATGTGAGGAAGCTTTCTGAAGCATTGTGATGTATGTGCTGAATTTTTAGTATCATGTCATTCCATTATGGGTTTTCTCGCTTTAAGGCAGCATTGTGATGCTACCTCTCTGATATTATGTTACTTTCATGTTATTGGCATGATTGCTTGTTTATCATGTTTTTATGGCAAGCTTGTGCTATTTTAGGTGTAAGTAAATTCACTAGTATATTTATCATGGTTTCACTTGTGAAAACAGTTGAAAACAAAGTGTAAACAAATGAAAACATGGATAAAACACCGAAAACGTGAGGAAAACAAAAAATACAAAACATGCATGAATAGTGTCACAAAAATACAAAAGCAAAACAATTCTGTAAATATTTTTTAGCTCATTTAAAATTTATTTAGAATTATAATACCCATTGGAGTAATTTAACATACAGTAAATTCTATAAATAATTTTAATATGTTTCCTTTAGCAAAATTGCTCCAAATAGAAACCTTTTCCCATAGAGACAAAAGCCTAACTTGTTTACGTGATTTTAGTTCATAAACATGTGAAATTAAATTTAGGATCACTAGTTATGAATTAAGTAATACTATCTTAATTATAAAATATATTAAATGCCCTTTTGTCCCAAATCAATTTGTGAATATTTTATAATGAAAAATCAAACATAAGACTCTTCGGGTAACTAATTTAACATGGTTTGATCATTTGGTGCCCAAGTTCGCCATGTTTCCCTAATTAACCCTAGTTTCAACACTTTGCCCTAGGGTGACCCTATAATTACTCCCACTTTGTAAAGTCCTATACACGATGGAAAATATCATATGGAAGTCATATTTGAATTTCTCTCATTTTTCTAATCGATTTAGACTTATTATTTGACAAATTTCGATTTACGGATTTGTATATATGAATTATTCAATATTAAATAAAAAAGGCAAACAATTTAATTATTATTTAAATTCAAGATTATTTGCATCCAATATTACTATTACTTATTTATTTTTGTTTAACTAAATAATTGTTTGGATTCACAAAATAAAGACGTGTGACATAAAAGTTCACTTGTTAACATGATTGACAACATACTATTGTCAGTAAAACAGTATTTGTTTCTTGGAAACTCAGAGGAAAGGAACTTAAGTTAAGTATGCCGAGAGTGGAGCAGTCTAAGGATGGGTGACCGCCCGGGAAGTGTCACTAGAATGATTAAAGTTAAAAATAATTAAGACTAAAGGAGAATGATTAGAGTTAAAGATAATTCAGACTAACCTAAACCTCAAACCCCGAAATGGGAAACATAAACCCTAAACCCAAAATTAAAAAAAAAACACATAAAAACATTAGTCCCGCTTTGTAACACCAGCCGGGACTAAAGGTCCTCTAGCCTACAGTGCTGGGCGCGGCCACATGGAGAGGCTTTAGTACCAGTTCGTGGCAAACCAGGACTAAAGGTGGAGGGCCTCTAGTCCCGATCGGCTAGTCCCGGATGGAAATTTGGGACTAAAGCCAGTTCAAACCCGGAACTAAAGGCACATTCTCTACTAGTGTATACATCAACATAGTTTCTTCCTGTACAACATGCAGTCTCCCATCAGGAGCCCAAAAGGACAATCCACAGCTGTTAGAAACAAAAGAGAAGAGAAAATGAAACATAACAAGTTCAACTTCAGCCTCCGTTCAGGCACCTCATGTGACTGCATTTCTAGTTCCCGACAGCATGAGGTAGTATACCACTATCAGTAGGAAATTAACATCCTTGGATCCATGCAGTGCAGCTGACCATATAGACCGCGCAAATTTGCACTCGAAGAATAAGTGTTTTGTTGTCTCCTCATGAGAAAAAAATCACACTTCGTACTCCCATGCCAATTCAAGATTATTTGAATCCAAGATTATTACTACTAATTTTTTTTATTTTAACTAAATAATTGTTTGGATTCACAAAATAATGACGTGTGACATAAAAGTTCAAGGGTTACTGATATGTCGTAAACGTATCCTTAATTTCTGATGTTCCATGTTGTTTTCATGTTATTTCCCACATGTTTGCTATACACTTTATGTCATTTTTATCGATCTTCCGGACTAACCTATTGAAAAGATGCCACAGAGCCAGTTTCCTGTTTTCTGCTGTTTTTAGTTTCAGAAAAGTTGTTCTGGAAATATTCTTGGAATTGGAAAATTCGAAGTCCGGAAGTCTTAGAAATCCTGGAGGTTCCACGGAGTCCCGAAGAGACCCGGAGGGGGTGCTCAGGGGGGGCACACCATAGGGCGGCGCCCCCTCCCTTGGCCGCGCCGGGGGTGGTGTGGGGCCCCTAGGCCTCCACCGCCTCTGCCCTTTCTCCTAATTATTCCCCCCCGAGGCAAAAACACTCTAGATATATCACTTTTACCCGAGAAACACCCGAGTCCTCCGTCACCGTCATCCCGAGATCGGGAGGGTTATGGAGCTCTCCCCGGCACCCTGCCGGGAGGGAAATTCATCACCGGAGGGGTCTACACCACCATGCCCTCCTCCGAAGTGATGCGTGAGTAGTTCATCCCTGGACTACGGGTCCATAGGAATAGCTAGTTTGTTGTTCTCTCCACTTTGTACCTCATGTTTAGATCTTGTGAGCTGCCTAACACGATCAAGATCATCTTTATGTAATGCTACATGTTGTCTTTGCTGTGATCTGATGAATGTTGAATGCTATGCCTTTTGATTATCAGTCTATCATGTTATCTTCATGATTATGTTATTTATGATCTTGCATGCTCTCCGTTATTAGTAGATGTTCTGGCCAAGTAGATGCTAGTAACTCCAAGAGGGAGTATTTATGCTCGATAGTGGGTTCATGCCTCCTTTGCATATGTGCTCGCGTGATAGAAACGTGACGGATGGAGGATGTGTTGTTTCCATTAGGGAGAAAACAACAATGCTTTGTCTAAGGATGGTGTTATTGTTTATATTACACACTTTGCTTACTGCGATTATCTGTTGCTTGCAGCTTAATAGCCAACGTTTGTTCGGATGATATTCGGAGGGTGGATTTTTGGTCATACATGCAGTTGGATAACGGTCTATGTATTTTGTTGTAATGCCCGCATGAATCAAATAGTAATCTTTATGTCTTGCATATGAACTACAGTGCAGCCTTCATTTCTGTCAATTGCCTAGTTGTAATTTGTTCACCACACATGTTATTTATCTTTCACGGAGAGCCACCACTAGTGAACTGTGGACTCCGGTCCTTTTTCCTCATACTGATAAACACCTACTTCTTTCATATTGCGGTTGTACTGTTCCTGCGGTTTTCCTACTGTTTTCCACACCATACGTTTAACCTCTTTGTGTTCAGCAAAACCGGTGCGATTCACAACCTCACTGCTTCGTTGGGGACAAGGTGATTTGATTGTGTTGTATAGGTTCCACGTTGCTGCTGAACCGGTAGTGCGCCCTGCCACCTCAGCTGCTTCAACCTTCAGAGATTGCTTGTCCTCCGACTGGTCTATTCAACCTTGGTTTCTTTTCTGAGGGAAAACTTGCTGCTGCACTCTTCATAGCCTTTCTACAACATAAAATTGTTAGTAAAATAGTATTTGTTTCTCGAAAGTTGAGAGGGAAGGAACTATGAAGTTAAGCATGCTGAGAGTGGAGCATTCTGAGGATGGGTGACCGACCAGGAAGTGTCACTAGAATGATTAGAGTTAAAAATAATTAAGACTAATGAAGAATGATTAGAGTTAAAGATAATTGATACTAAAGGAAAACCTAAATCTAAACTTCAACGCCCAAAATGGGAAACATAAACTTTAAACCCAAAATGAAATAATAAACAAAATAAAGAAAAATCACAAAATTTTAAGTCCCGGTTTGTAACACCAACCGGGACTAAAGGTCCTACATCCCGTAGCGCTGGGCGCGGCCACGTGGAGGGACTTTAGTACCGATTCGTGGCAAACCGGGACTAAAGCCAGTTCCAACCCGGGCCTAGAGCCCCATTCTCTACTAGTGAACACATCAGCATAGTTTCTTCCTGTACAACATGCAGACTCCCATCGGGAGCCCAAAAGTCCAGTCCATGGCTATTACAAACAAAAGAGAAGAGAAAATGAAACATAACAAGTTCAACTTCAGCCTCAGTTCAGGCACCGCATGTGACCGCATTTCTAGTTCCCGACGGCATGAGGTAGTATACCGCTATCAGCAGGAAATTAACATCCTTGGATCCATGAAGTGTAGTTTACCATATAGATCGCACGAACTTCCACTCTAAGAAATAAGTGTTTTATTGTCTCCCATGAGAACATAAAACACACTTTGTACTCCAATGCCAATTACGCTTGACAAGATTGTCTAGTTAAGATGACACCTTTACAAAGGTACCATGCGAATACTTCCCAAGTGAACTTATAGATAAAGCTATGCTCCCCAGAAACGATGTCATAAAATAGGTGTAATTGACGGGAGAGCGTTCTATTATGTATTCTTGTTTTTTCGCTATGCATGATTATGGTCGTTATTGCTCTCTTAATTGGTCGCTCTCAATCTTTTGCTAGCCTACACATCTACTGAGTATGAGTTCTACTCGTGCATCCAACTCTCAAAAACCAAGTTTGCCAAATGTGTCCACCATACCTACCTATATGTGATATTTAACCGTCACTCCAAGTAAATTTCTCGTGTGCTACCTTTAAACCTACAAAATTATAACCTGTTTTGGGTTCTTGTTTTAGCTCACGAGGAAGTAGTTTAAAGTTTGTTATGGTTTGTGTCAGGAAAGATTCTTGTTCCTTGTTTCACCAGATGAGTATGAAATTTGTGCTCATCTAAATTTGCAGAGAGCTTGTGCCAAATAATAACAAAAAGGCACTTCCCCATGGTTTGATAAAAGCTTGTGGGTAACCGTGAACACGACTAGCGTTGGTTTGTCAAAACAAAGGTGGGGGGAGTGACAAACTAATAAAACAACGGAAACCACTCTCAAAAGTCTAAACACTTTGCTTGACATGAATTATGATAAGTTGTTTCATTACCATTCGTTGACATAGACATATACGTCCCTCAAAATTGTTTTCAATTTTTTTGTTTTATCAAATATAATTTTGGGCTTTTCCATGCCTACAGGCTTATTTCCTAGAAAAAGCCTGGCCCACCATAGAACTCATGTTGTGTTAGGGATTGTAATGTTTCTTCGTGCCTTGGGTTGGCCCACAAATATTTGGCGCGATAGCCAGCATTGGACGGTAGGGCAGCTCTACCTAATACTGTAGCAAACGAATTAAGTGCCATGCGTTCTTAACTCTGACTCTTGCGTGATAAATCCACACTAGTGGAGAACGGGGCTTTTGCTCACTGACGAGCACCCCTTTCGCCCCGGCTCGGCCACCACCCGATGCAAAAGACTGCAGAGGTGGGGCCGGGGCGAGCAGGGCGCGTTGTGTGGGGGTCATTTTCCCCGGTTGGTGGCTCCAACCGGGGCTAAAGGCCCTCGACGAGCAGGACCCGTGCAGGCGCGTGGTGGTGGTGGGGTGGGTCTTTTGCCCCGGTTGGAGCCACCAACCGGAGCAAATGACCCCCCCACACTATATAAACCCTGCCAGCCCCCTACTCTCCTCATGCCACTCACTTTGGAGGACATATTCTAGTTGTGTGGTGTGTGCTCATTTGTTTTTCCCTCCTATGCACAAGAGGTGTTCGATGAAAGGCTCGGGAGAATAACGCCATCTCAGCTCTAAAAAAACAAACAAGATTTAATTTTTCCGAGCCACACTTAATTAAATAAGCTTTCTCGTCCTTCTTTCCTCCTCGGTCGAGTTACCAACTTTAACCTTTGATCTGTCGATGTAACATTGGTCATTTCTCTATTCACGGTGTTCTGTAACAGTTCTTAATTAATAATCATATAATGCAGATGAAACTGCAATGGATGTACGCTGACCAACGCTCTGCCACGTTCATGAAAGGTGTGGGTTATTTTCTCGAGGTGGCCTAGGCAAACAAGCGGAATAATTTTATTTGTTGTCCATGTGTTGTATGTCGGAATCAAAAGGAACACTCTTCTCACAGAGTCATCCACTTCCACCTGTTTCAATCCGGTTTCATGCCCGGCTATAATTGTTGGACCAAGCACGGAGAAAGAGGGCTTATGATGGAAGACAACGAAGAAGAAGAGAATGATGTAAACTATCATGACATGTTCCCAGAATACGGTGCAGGTACTGGAATGGAAGATAACAATGAAGTGGAAGCAGAGGTCCGGGCACCAGATGAGCCCATCGATGATCTTGGCCAGGCTATTACGGATGCAAAGACATAAAGAGATATTGAAAAGGTGAGGGTGAAGTTCGACCAGATGTTAAAGGATCACAAAACATTGTTGTATACAACTTGCGAAGACGGGCAGAAAAAGCTGGGCAGCACACTGGAATTGCTCCAATGGAAGACCGAGAACGGTGTGACTGACAGCGGATTTACAAAGTTGCTGCAAATAGTGAAGAAGCAACTTCCTAGAAACAATGAATTGCCCGACAGTACATACCAAACAAAGAAGTTTGTATGCCCCCTAGGATTATACATGAAGAAGATACATGCCTGCATTAATGACTGCATCCTCTACCGCGGTGAGAAGTACGAGAATTTGGAACAATGCCCGGTATGCACTGCATTGCGGTATAAGATCTGACAGATGACCCTGGCGATGTTGAGGGTGAGCGCCCCAGGAAGAGGGTTCCTGCAAAGGTGATGTAGTATGCTCCTATAATACCACGGTTGAAACGTTTGTTCAGAAACAAAGAGCATGCCAAACTTTTGCGAAGGCACATGGAAGATCGTAAGAAAGATGAGATATTGAGACACCCCGTTGATGGGTCGCAGTGGAGAAAAATCGAGAGAAAGTTCCCGCGCTTTGCAGGTGACGCAAGGAACTTATAGTTTGGTCTAAGTACAGATGGCATGAATCCATTTAGAGAGCAGAGCTGCAACCATAGCACCTGGCCTGTAACTCTATGTATCTATAACCTTCCTCCTTGGTTGTGCATGAAGAGGAAGTTCATTATGATGTAAGTGTTGATCCAAGTCCCGAGACAACCGGGCAACGACATTGATGTGTACCTAAGGCCATTAGTCGATGAAATTTTACAGTTGTGGCGTGAAGAAGGTGTACCTGTGTGGACGATCACGAACAAAAATAATTTAATCTACGAGCATTGTTGTTCGTAACCATCAACGATTGGCCTGTTCTTAGTAACATTTCTGGACATACAAACAAGGGATAGAATGCATGCACACACTATTTAGATGACACCTAAAGTGTATATCTGGATAAATGTAAGAAGGTTGTGTACCTCGGGTATCGTCGTTTTCTTTCGCGCAAACACCCCTTAAGAAAAGATGGCAAACATTTCAATGGTGAGACAGATACCCGGGAGACGCCTATCCTCCGACCTGGGTGATGATGTATTTGATATGGTGAAGGATTTGAAAGTAATATTTGGAAAAGGTCCGGGCAAACAAGTTGTTCCGAATGATGCTGACAGACACACAACCATGTGGAAGAAGAAATCTATATTTTGGGAACTACCCTATTGGAAAATCCTAGATGTCCGCTCTGCGATCGACGTGATGCACCTGACGAAGTATCTCTGCGTGAATCTGCTAGGCTTCTTTGGCTTGTATGGGAAATCAAAGATACATCTGAAGCATGGCAGGACCAGCAACACACGAAAGGATGAGGCGGCAAGAATCCTAAGTCGTTTCAAGGTGGTCCTGTCAGCTACGCTCTTGCGAGGGAAGAGAAGGAAATCATTTTTTAAGCACGAAAGAGTATCAAGGTCCCGTCTGGCTTCTCGTCGAATATAAAGGGAATAACAAATGTGGCGGAGAAAAAAATCCAAAACCTGAAGTCTCACGATTGCCACGTGTTGATGACACAATTGCTTCCGATTGCGTTGAGAGGGATTCTACCAGAAAATGTTCGACTACCCATTGTGAATTTATGCGCATTCCTCAATGCAATTTCTCAGAAGGTAATCAATCCAGAAAGTCTATCAGCGTTATAGACAGATGTGGTCCAATGTCTTGTCAGCTTCGAGTTGGTGTACTTACCATCCTTCTTCAATATTATGACACACCTCCTAGTTCACCTAGTCAAAGAGATTACCATTCTCGATCCTGTTTTTCTACACAAATATGTTCCGCTTTGATAGGTTCATGGGAGTCTTAAAGAAATATGTTCACAACCGTGCTAGGCCAGAAGGAAGCATCTCCAAGGGTTATGGAACAGAGGGGGTAATTGAGTTTTGTGTTGACTTTCTTCCAGACCTTAAGTCGATTGGTGTTCCCGAATCGTGGCATGAGGGAAGAATGAGTGGAAAAGGCACGCTAGGAAGGAAAACAAAGATATTTATGGACGGACATTCTTTCACTAAAGCACACTACACAGTTCTACAAATGTCCACCTTGGTGGCTCCTTATATCCAGGAACACAAGAATATTATACGGTCCAAAAACCTGGGGTTGTCTAAATCCTCGATTAATGATGAACACATGGATAGTTTCAGCGCCTGGTTGCAGACATAACTCATGAATAACAACATTGTTGGAGACAGCTCTACTTGTTGGCCAGGTCACCATCTTCGACTGTACTGACTTTCCAAGGGTACGAGATAAATGGGGATACATTTTACACGACCGCACAAGATAAAAAGAGCACCAACCAGAATAGTGGCGTCTGTTTCGATGCAACCGAATACAATGGGACGAAGGACACATATTATGGTTACATAGAGGAGATATGGGAACTTGACTATGGACCTAATTTTAAGGTCCCTCTATTTCGGTGCCAATGGGTCAAGATGACATGAGTAAAGGTAGACCAGCAGTACGGAATGACAATAGTGGATCTCAACAATCTTGGGTACAGAAACGAACCATTCGTCCTAGCCAAAGATGTGCCTCAAGTTTTCTATGTGAAGGACATGTCTACCCAACTGAGGCAAAGAAAAAAAATAAGAATTCTATTACATCATACGGTGAGCCGAAGCGGCACATAGTTCTTTCAGGGAAAAGAAACAGTGTGGGCGGGCAAACGAGGGCCCACCTCCCCCCTTTTTCCCTGGTTGGTAACACGAACCGGGGAAAAAGAAAAGCTTTTTCCCCGGTTCCTGTTACCAACCGGGGCAAACGGCTCCCGACTATATAACCCCGGGCGGAGCAACCGTCAGGGGCTAAGGCGCAGAACGACGAAGTCCGAGACGACGAGAACCAGAACGACGCCGTTAGGCTGCCCGATTCTCTCCTCCGGGGATCCTCTCGCCGCTGCTCCTCTACGCCTCCTCCCGCGCCGCCCGTGCTCTCCTCCCGCGTCACCCGTCCTCTCCTCCGCGTCGCCCGTCCTCTCCTCCTCGCCTCCCCGCGCCGCCGGCCCTCCTCGCCCGCGCCCAAGTCCTCCTCCTCGCCGCCGTGCCCTCCTCCTCGAGGTGAGATCGCCTCCTCGCCGCGTCCTCATCCTCAGCAATTGTAATTTTTTTAGTTAATTAATTTAATTACATTGTTAGTATTAGTGTTAGATTAATATTAGGAATGTTAGTAATATGTGGTGATGTTAGTATTAGGTCTTGGAGACTTAGAAAAAATTTAGGTCTTGGAGACTTAGAAAAAATTTAGAGACTTAGAAAAAATTTAGGTATTGGAGACTTAGAAAAAATTTAGGTCTTGGAGACTTAGAAAAAATTAGTTAGAGGTTTAGAGGAAAAAATTTAGATATTGGAGACTTAGAAAAAATTTAGGTTTTGGATTTAGCTATTTTTTTCTTAGTGAATGTTTAGTTCAGAAGTGAATTAGGTTTTTCTTAGTACCATTAGATGAATTTTATAATATAGGAATTTTATTTTAAAAATTTACTTAGTGAATGTTTATAATTAGTATAATTTTTACTTAGTGAATTTTTACTTAATTAGTAATATTTACTTAGTCCGGAACTGTTTTTAGTTTATGTATCTGTTGGACCCGACGGGCGATGTCCGGGACTTGTCCCCGCCGGGCTGGTGAGAAATCCGGGTGTCGTGGTCGTCCCGGATATTCTTTGGTGGCGATCGCGTGGGCCACGGTCGGTGTGGAGAGAGTCGGCCCCTGAGGAGGTGGTACATCAGCGTATCAGGGAGGAGGACGAGCACGTCCGTCGCTACATGTACTTGCTCGATAGGGAGTATAGGAGCGGTTGGTCGATTATTCAGAGGGTTCGTTACCATGTGAGCTATGACCCTGCGGGTTCCTTACCTATGGATGCGTAGCACCCGCGACTCAGCACCCCGCGGCTTAGGAGCCGGTCGGAATTAATTATTTTGAGAAATGTTTCATGAATATGTATAAGTGATATTATTCGATCGTGATGTATTAGGGTTAAATAAAATGAATCCGAGCTATGTAACTCTTGGTGTGTATTGATACGTTTAAATATTTCAACAATGTTGCTTTTATAATGGAAATGAGAATCTGGAACATATAGTTACACTTTTTTCTAACTTTTTTAGCTATAACTATCATTAGCTATTATCTATAAGCAATTTTGATGAAATGGATGCTATTAGCTATATTTTTATTAGATTATATGCAATTGTTGCGAATTGATGAAATTGATGCTATTATTAGTTAGTGCGACTATGGCAATTACTTATGATGTTGTACATTTTTTTAGCCATGGCGAGACCTCCCCGACGCAATTCCCGTGCAACCGGGTGGGCGCGGCGCCGTCCTCGCCGAAGAAATCACTCTTGTACAACCACTGGTAGAAAATAGGCCTTTAGTCCCGGTTCGCAAAGGACATTATTCCCGGTCGCGCAACCGGGACTAAGTAAGCGCGACTAAAGGACCCCCCCCCCCTAGTCGCGCCTCCTACGGACCGGGACTAAAGGCCCGTCCACGTGGGCGCCAGGAGTCCGTCGGGGCGAATGAGATTTAGTCCCGGTTCTCGTGGCTAACCGGGACTAAAGGTCTCCTCCGCAGGTTTAGGGTTTTAGCCCCCCTAAACCTGGTTTCTTTTTAATCTGTTTTGTTTTATTTCTTTTATATTTTATTTTGTGTTTTATTTTAATTTTGATGAATTTTCAGTACACATATATATTCTACGCTACTATATACATGCATATGAAATTTCAAACAAGAAGAATTCAATAGGAATATATAGTGTATATATATTCAATCTCGGGTGACCAAATTTCAAACTTTCGAACAAATTTCCATACACAATTACGATGGATGACCATACACAACTTCGAACAAGTTTCAATCTAGGAGATGCATAAGGAAAAATCCTGCTAAGTCATCTTGAATTGGTCGTCGTCGGACGTATAGTGTTCTCCTTTAGAATCGATGACATGCCTAAGGAAAAATCCTGCTAATTCCTCTTGAATTGGTCGGAAGCGAGCTTCTGGAATAAGCCTCCTCCGCAAGTTATCCGTCGCCTTCCGCAAGCTATCCGACATCTTCTTCTCAGAGGTTTCTCTCCGGATGTTCTCACAAACATAGTATCCACATAGATTGGTCCCCGGTGGCTGCTTATCCACATTAACTAACTTTCTAAAATCTAGCTTATGTTTGAATTCACCGACAATTTCTCCTGAGAACCGTCTCCAAACTCTACAGTGCAAAGAAAATTAAATGAACAAGGGATTTATTAGCTACTGCATATTAGGAAATGAACAAAAGGGACCGATCAATATAGAGCGCAAATGATTGAAACTAATTACTTTTGCAGCATTTTTCTCATGTCGGCCCAAATCGTTGGATCTGTATCCATAGAGTCCATGATATAAATTGTGGAGGTGTGAAGTTCAATTTTTAGCAGCATCCAGTGGAACCTGCGGACACGTTATACATGCACAATCATGCATAACTTATCGATTAGACATACCATGCATGGAGTAAACAAAAGAGAATGGGCACAAGAGAGAAACACTCACCCAAAATGGTAAGGAAGTAGAATATGACTTTTGAGTTGATGCTTTGTAAGAAACCTGAACAAGTCTTTCTCCACGTCTTCGGGGTGACGTTGTAACATAGTTCCATTAATGATTTGTGGGTCAATGAACCCAACATCATGGATGTTTCTTATTTTGCATTCCCAGATCTTCAATCTGCATAATAGAGTACGCAACAATATAGTTAGGAAAAAATATATATATAGTGCAGGCAATGAAGAACGAGATGAGGTAGAAATAAATCACTTACAGAACGTAGCAACTCAGGATAGATTTGTCGAGCTCGCGTAGATTGAACAGCTGGAACAATTCACTAATTTCAACTATTATAGAGTACCGTTTGATGTGATGCTCCTCTGTAACATCCACATAAACATATTCTTTGTCGGCCCATGATATGAAATTATTGTACCAACGTAGCAAATTTCGCATTTGTGGTCGTAGACTCTTTTCCTGCGTAGGCTCGACGAGAGGCCCATTCTTCACATATTGAAATGCTACCTCACCCATTGGCGCATCGTCAAGGCCTAACGAGGCACGAAGAGTCAAACCCATCTCGGACGCATTTATCATGGCACTCTCTACAGTCAATCCAATTGCTGGCGCAGCTGCTCTGACCTCGGTGTCCTGTTTCGGACCGGCTTTCACTGTGAGCGGGGGGATCGATTGTTTACTCTGCATCCCGAGCTGGTCAACTTGTTTCCCGCTTTTTTTCCTTTCTTCATTCTCCTCCTTCAATATTTATGCTTGCCTACGAAGTTCACTTTCATAGTCGTCAGGCATATTCAGCTCGGCTTGGGACGGTTGCGTCAAAAAACTCGTAGCCGACTTCTTTACCTTCGGAGGGTATACTTCCTTGGGCTTAGGCTCCCTTAGCGCCTTCCGATCGGCCGACCATTTCTCATACTCAGCCTTCGCGGCCAATTTGGTTTCAGCTACACTAAGTTCCCAAGGCCTTGGGGGGATAGGCTTCAGTGATGGCTCCGGTACCCGTGTGGTCTTAGGTACATAAGGCTCCAGGTTAATAGTCCAAGTGCGGGTTTCCTTGCTGTCCGCCTGCTTCTGCTTCTTCGCCGGAGGAGGAATGGGAGGCGACGGCTGCTTATCCGCCGGAGGAGGATTGGGGGGCGACGCCTGCTTACCCGCCAGAGGAGGATGGGGGGCGACGCCTGCTTACCCGCCAGAGGAGGATGGGGGAGCGACGCCTGCTTATCCGCCGGAGGAGGATTGGGGGGCGACGCCTGCTTACCCGCCGGAGGAGGAATGGGGGGCGACGCCTGCTTACCCGCCGATTGATGAAGAAGGCATCCCAAGTATGCTGGTTATCGGGATGCCAACTGGGATTCCTCCGCTGCTCCGGCGTGAGCTCGTGGTAGTAGTAGTTCGTGATGGCCGCCCGACGCGCCACACCTTGAGGAAGAGGAGGTACCGGCACTCCTCCGGCGCTCAGCATCCAACCGGCGGGAACGTTGTAGCCGGGCGGGCAGGGGTAGTTTGAGGCGGAAAGTGCCTCCGCCTGGATGAATGTTAGAGTGGGTACGGGAGAAGCCATGAGAGAGTTGTGAGTTTGTATGTGTTTATGCCAATGGTGTGGCAGTGCATACATATATATAGCGAGAATAAAACATATATCCCTTTAGTCCCGGCCCGTTTTACCTTCCGGGACTAAATGGTACGGGTTTCGTTGGGAAACGGATCATCCCTTTAGTCCCGGTTGGGGACACCAACCGGGACTAAATGGGTTAGGGTTTCGTTTGGACCAATCAGATAGAATCACACAGATCGTGTGTTTCTTTCAAGCGCTCATGAGTCGTTGGATCCGGGGTGTGTTTCTTTCGAGCTGTTGTGAGCCGTTCGATCAGAGCTACGGTGTGTTTCTTTCGAGCTGTTGTGAGTCGTTGGATGAGGGTGTTTGTTAACCGTTGGATCAAAACCCTAGCACAACACTTTGTGAGCCAGAGGACCCTATATATAGCCCACCTTCATACACCGGTCAGTTCATCGACCAAATACAAAACATCCGGATTCGCCATCATACGTCCTGCCGTGCATTTGGTATGCATATATGCACCCAGTAGCCACGGTGGGGCTGTATGATGGCGATACCGATTGTTTTGTTCTACATCCCCCTTTAAGGTTTGATACATCATATATTCAGTTCATCGAGCAAATACAAAACATCCGGATTCGCCATCATACGTCCTGCCGTGCATTTGGTATGCATATTGCACCCAGTAGCCACGGTAGGGCTGTATGATGCTGATACCGATTGTTTTGTTCTACAACCCCACCTTTAACACATCAATCCATGCTTGGGTCAGTGTTCACTTTGAGCTCGGGTAGTAATGTGCAACTATTTGCTTGGTTGTGTTAGGGTGGCGCGTGGCGCGGGAGTTGTGACGCGTGGCGTGGGAGTTGTGACGCGTGGTTTCCATGTTTTTAATACAAGTTATGAAATTAGATATTTTATCTCACAAGGTTTTGAGACATTTAATTAACCTTCTGTTTTCCATGTTTTCCACTCGTTTTCTCAAATATTTTGCAAAGGAGTTAGTCTTAAACACATCAGAGATAATATAATTAACTTGATCCATTCAACAAAGTTTGGTACAATAAATTATTACACATCAATTCTTCCCTTGTGTCCCTGCTTTCTTACGATTGTACCGTATCCATGGAGCATCCTCATCATTTAACTTAATGCTTGGGTTAGTGTTCACTTTGAAGGGCGGAATTTCACGAAACATATTATAATCTTCTGACATGTCTGTCTTGTCCTCCACTCCCACGATGTTTCTTTTCCCTGAAAGAACAATGTGGCGCTTTGGATCATCGCATGATGTACTGATCGTTTTCTTATCTTTCCGTTTCCTCGGTTTGCTACTCATGTCCTTCAAATAGAAAACCTGAGCGACATCTTTGGCTAGGACGAATGGTTCGTCAAGGTAACCAAGATTGTTGAAATCCACCATTGTCATTCCGTATTGCTCGTCCACCTTTACCCCACCTCCTGTTAGCTTGAACCATTTGCACCGGAACAAAGGGACCTTAAAATAGGGTCCATAGTCAAGTTCCCATATCTCCTCTATGTAACCATAATATGTGACCTTTTGCCCAATCTCGGTTGCTGCATCAAAGCGGACACCACTGTTTTGGTTGGTGCTCTTTTTATCTTGGGAGATCGTGTAAAATGTATTCCCATTAATCTCGTACCCTTGGAAAGTCGTTATAGTCGAAGATGGTGTCTTGGCCAACATGTACAACTGATCTCCAACAACATTGTCATTCATTAAATGTTTTCGCAACCAACTACCGAAAGTCTCCATGTGGGCCTTTCTAATCTATGATTCAGGCTTCCCCGGGTTGTCCGAGCGTAAAATATTCTTGTGTTGCTCGAAGTACGGAGCCATCAAGCTCGAATTTTGCAGAACTGTGTGGTGTGCTTCAGTCATAGAATGACCGTCCATACATATCGTTGATTTTCTTCCGATCGTGCCTTTTCCACTTAGTCTCCCCTCGTGCCGCGATTGAGGAATACAGAACTCAATTACCTCCTCATTTCCATAGCCCTTTACGATGCTTCCTTCGAGCCTAGCACGGTTACGAACATATTTCTTTAATACTCCCATAAACCTCTCAAAGGGAAACATATTGTGTAGAAATACAGGACCGAGAATGGAAATCTCTTCGACTAGGTGGACCAGGAGGTGCATCATAATATTGAAGAACGATGGTGGAAACACCAACTCGAAACTGACAAGACATTGGACCACATCGTTCTGTAACCATGGTAGATCTTCTGGACTGATTACCTTCTGAGAGATTGCATTGAGGAATGCACATAGCTTCACAATGGCTACTCGAACATTTTCCGGTAGGAGCCCCCTCAAAGCAATCGGAAGCAATTGCGTCATAATCATGTGGCAGTGGTGAGACTTCAGGTTTTGGAACTTTTTGTCCGCCATGTTTATTATTCCCTTTATATTTGACGAGAAGCCAGACAGGACCTTCATACTGCTCAGGCATTCAAAAAAAATGACCTTCTCTTCTTTGGTAAGAGCGTAGCTGGCACGACCTTGAAACCATTCCGGATGCCGGTCGTCTGGGTCTTTCAAAAGTTGCTGGTCCTGCCGTGCTTCCTTTGTATCATTTGTCTTCCCATACACGCCCAAGAAGCTTAGCAGGTTCACGCAAATATTCTTCGTAACATGCATCATGTCGATTGCAGAGCGGACATCTAGGACTTTCCAATACTATAGCTCCCAAAATATCGATTCCTTCTTCCACATGGGTACGTGCCCGTCAACTCCCAGCGGAACTGATTGTCCGCCAGGACCCTTTCCAAAGATGACTTTCAAATCCTTGACCATATCAAATATCTCAGCTCCAGTACGTTCCGCAGGCTTCGGCCGGTGATCTTCCTTGCCGTTGAAATGCTTGCCTTTCTTTCTTACGTTATGATTTCGGGGAAGAAATCGACGATGACCCAGGTACACGTTCTTCCTACAATTATCCAAAAATACACTTTCAGTCTCATGTAAGAAGTGTGTGCATGCTTTGTATCCCTTATTTGACTGTCCCGAAAGGTTACTGAGAGCAGGCCAATCGTTGATGGTTACAAAAAGCAACGCTCGTAGGTAAAATTCCTCTTCTTTGTGCTCATCCCACGCAGGTACACCAGGTCTGCCCCACAACTGTAAAAGTTCATTAACTAATGGCCTTAGGTACACATCGATGTCGTTGCCGGGTTGCTTTGGACCTTGGATGAGCACTGGCATCATAATGAACTTCCGCTTCATGCACAACTAAGGAGGAATGTTGTAGATGCATAGAGTCACGGACCAGGTGCTATGGCTGGAGCTCTGCTCGCCAAAAGGATTCATGCCATCAGTACTTAGACCAAATCTTATGTTCCTTGCGTCAGCTGCAAAATCTTTGAACTCTCTGTCGATCTTTCTCCATTGCGTTCCATCAGCGGGGTGTCTCAACTCCCCGTCGGACTTACGGTCCTCTTTGTACCATCGCAACAACTTGGCATGCTCTTTGTTCCTGAACAGACGTTTCAACCGAGGTATTATAGGATCATACCACATCACCTTGGCGGGAACCCTCTTCCTGGGTTTCTCGCCCTCAACATCGTCACCAGGGTCATCGCCTCTGATCTTATAACACAATGCAGTGCATACAGGGCATTCATTCAAATTCTCGTATTCACCGCGGTAGAGGATGTAGTCGTTAATGCATGCATGTATCTTCAGAACCTCTAAACCTAGTGGGCAGACAACCTTCTTTGCTTCGTACGTACTTGCGGGCAACTCGTTATTCTTCGGAAACATATTCTTCAACATTTTCAGCAAATTTTCAAATGATGAGTCAGCTACACCTTCCCGTGCCTTCCATTTCAGCAAATCCAGTGTGCAGCCCAGCTTTTTCAAACTATTGTCGCATCCTGGGTACAGCGACTTCGTGTGATCCTCTAACATGTGATCCAAATTCTCCCTCTCCTTGTCAGTTTCGCAGCGTCTCCGTGCATCAGCAATGGTCCGACCAAGATCATCAGCGGGCTCATCATGTGCCTCTTCTTCACCTTCACCAAACCCTTCCCCACCTTCAGCATCATCCTCCATGAAAGCCTCATGATAGTTGACATCGATATCATCCTCTTCTTCATCTTCTTCCATTCTAACCCCTCTTTCTGCATGCTTGGTCCAACAATTATAACTTGGCATGAAACCGTGCCGAAGCAGGTGCATGTGAACGACTCTTGAGGAGGAGTAACCCTTCTGATTCTTACATTCAGAACATGGACAGATAATAAAATCTCGGTGCTTGTTCGCATTTGCCACTACGAGGAAATCTTTCAAACCCGTAGTGAACTCGCCGGAGAGTCGGTTACCGTACATCCATTGCCGATTCATCTGCATTATTATTATATAAAGTATATAATTAACCATCATGCATTTGTTAAACTAACTAGCTAGAAATAATACAAATCATGAAAGGTTCAAGTTTCTAACCGCGATCGCGGAGGAAAAATAAATGACAAAGCCCAAGTGCGGCTCAGACACTTCATATCATGTGTGTTTCATGCTCTCGGGCATTTCATCGAACACCTTGTGTGCATAGGAGGAACCAAAAGCAAACCCACCACCCCTTGTGAATATTGTGAGTAGAAGTGACACCAAATGTGGCTAAGTGCAGCGAGTTGAGTCCTATATATAGGGATGGTCTTTTAGTCCCGGTTGGCCTGGACAACCGCGACTAAAGGCCTTCGGGCCAGCCTGAGGACCTTTTAGTTCCGGTTGGCCAGGCCAACCGCGACTAAAGCCCCTCCCGTCCGCCAGCTGTGGACCGAGCGCGCTGGGCCCAGACTGTTGGTCGCGGGTCTCCTCCCGAACCGCGACTAAAGACCCCTATGGTCGCGGTTCGATTATTTTGGGGACTAATGGGGGCGTATGGAAGGCCTATTTTCTACCAGTGAACGTGGTGGACGTCGACGTGGACGTCCACGTGGATCGCATGCATCGAATGCACGTGGTGGTGGCGCCGTAGTCATCAAGGAGGAGGAAGCGATGCCTCCTACTCGTGGACGTGGACGCGGAGCACGGGGGGGCAGCAAGCGCTGCACCGGGGGCAAAAGGCGGTGCAAAGGGGTCAACACGCCGTAAACGGCGCGGCGCTGTTGTTGCGGCGGAGGAGAAGGAGGAGGAGGCTGCGGCGGCGGCGGAGGAGGAGGATGACGGTCTCTGGCTACCGGAGATCTATGTCCACCTGTTCCACCCACTGAGGAACAGGCTCCGTCTTCCAAAGAAGATATCGACGATCCTCCTTGAGCACAAGGGTCCCTTTAGTTTCAGCCTCCGGTTGGAGGGCTGCGACAACGGGCCTGTGCACGTGGTCCTGCAGCGACGTGACAATGACCTCTACCTGCACAATGGGTGAGGGCAGTTCGCGCGCATGCACAACCCGAATGCGGGAAACATGCTCACATTCAGGTACATAAAGGAGCCGGAGGTGGACGTGCTGGAGGTGAAGATCTTCGACGGAACCTTAGTCCGCCCTCCCTTGCTGCCAGAATAGCTCGTCTGACAGCAGCTCCGCCTCCGAGGCTGAGAAGTCTGACTCCGGCGAGTCTAGCTCGGGCAAGGCTGCCTCCGACGCTGAGGCGTAGTATGTTTATGTCGCTCTCTTATGTCTCTCTATTTATATGTCGTACAAGGTTTGTGTCGAACTATGTTTAATTATGTCATCGATCATGTCGAACAATATTTATATTCGTGGCAGACTATATGTTTATGTTATTGTTCGTTTTCATCTGTGTTTTTGTTCGATAATTTTTCATCTTTCTTACTATAAATGTTTAGTGCAGAGAACAGAAAAACAGAAAAGAAAAAATATAATTTCTAATCTACTGGAGAGACCAATAAAACAGCTAAAAACAGAGAGCCTTTCGCGCCGGTTGGTGTTACCAACCGGGGTAAAAGGGCGCCGGCCTGCTCGCTGAGCAGAGCCCACGTGTGCACGCCTTTTACCCCGGTTCGTAAGCCCACCGGGGCGTAAGGGGGGACTTTAGTCCGGGTTTGGCAAACCCGGTTGGGAAGCCGGGGCATAAGGCCCTTCCCAACCGGGGCTAATGCCCTGTTCTGCACTAGTGCCAGTTTACGGTAATTTATTTTGCGCACTTAAGTGCCTTGCACTTTATATGTCATTACCTTGGCTTTACCGTTTTTAGTTATCGGTTAGGGGTTTAGCCTGTTTCTTCTGTTGCGACGTGGTGGGGGCCGAACGGCGGTGACGCGTGGGTGCCTGCGGGGCTGCGCAGGGCAGCGGTGTGGGCGTGCTGCGGAGATGGCCACCCGGGCCTTGAGGCCCAGATCTGGGTTGACGGGGAGGATACAACAGACATCGATGTCGGTGGCCAGCCTGTTGCAGCCTGGCCGTAGGCTACACCACTACGGGAGCCTGGTCGGTAGGCCCAAACCCCCTCGGCATATCGCCGTCGGCATTTTGGCCTGTCGGCGTAAACGCTAGCTCGTCGGCGTAGCCCAGTCTATGCCGACGGCAAACCCGTCGTCGTATGGATAGGCATATTCTTTTTCTTAATTGTTTTTCAAAAAAAAATTCTTTTTTTTTCTATTTTTTCTAGTTCAATGGTTTAACCACTTAATCGCTCTAGAGACATACTTATATTTTTCTCTAATTATTCTTAACATAAATTTTAATCGCTCGCTTCTACTAACACTTCCCGATTGGTCATCCATCCTGAGACTACTCCTAGCACGCTTAACTTCTTAGTTCCTCCACTCTGAGCTGCCTAGAGACAACAGATGTTTTGCTGACAATAGTATCTAATCAATCCTGTTAACCCTTGGACCATCATATCACACTCCTTTATTTTATGAATCCAAAAAATTATTTAAGTAAAAAATAATAACTAATAATAATCTTGAATTTAAATAATAATTAATAATTTTGCCTTTTCCATTTAATATTGAATAATTCATAACTACAAATCCGTAAATCAAAATTTGACAAATAATATGTCTAAATCGATTAGAAAAATAAGAGAACTTCAAATATAACATCCATATAATGTTTTCCATCAAGTATAAGACTTTACCAAGTGGGGTGTTATGTGTATGGTATATGGTCACCCAACAAAATTAAGTGTCGAAAAAAGAATTTATGGAGAAAACGGGCCAAACTTGGCACCAAATCACCAAACCATGTTGAAATATGCCAAGATATAGCAAAGTGGAGCACAATTGTATTGAAAACAAACATAAACCTAGGTTTATTGAATACAAAACATTTTCTATTTTCCGAGTATCAAAAATGAGTTTTTTTTGTGAAGCACCAACCATAAATATGTTGCAAAACTTGGGAGATGCATTTTTTTTTAAATACTAGACTATGTTATATGCACAAATCACTAATTTGTTTCCTATGAAATGGTTTCCATCCACTTCTTTTGAAAAACACAAGTGTATGTCGATTCAGTTGGAAACAGGTCAAATTTTAACTACACAACTACCTATTTCATCAGAGATACACCAATGGTTTATAAATATTCAACCCCTCGATACGAACGGTTATGCCCGCCGTCTTGACTTTTCCCTAAAACGGTCTTAGAAAATTCCAGAAAATTCAAAAAAAAATCCAAAATGATGCAAGACCTTCACGTAGTTCCATTATATATGTTCTAGTATCCACCAAAAATAATAAACTTGGAATACGATAGTTGTGTTGAAAATGTGTTCACAAAAATGAGATATCTCGTTCGAACATTCTAGGGTTTCGGGCTAAATGACGGGTGTTATGGTTAAATCCACGGCATAGTTTGTTTAAATATTCCCATATTCCACACAAACATGCATCTTGGAAGCACGGACAATGTTGATGGAGTAAGTTTACCTTTTCACTGAATAAAAAAAACCATTTCCATTTTCCATGTGTCAAAAAATGGGTTTTTTATGAAGCACCAACCACAAATATGTTGCAAAACCTGAGCGATGCATTTTTTAAAATAATAGACCATGTTATATGCACAAATAACAAAAAAAATTCTCTATGAAAAGGTTTCCATCCAACTCTTTTGAAAATCACAATATTTTGTCGATTTAGTTGGAAACGGGTCAAATTTAAAGTACACGTGCCTCGTAGGTTTTTGGAAAAAAATCATTTTTAGGCACACAACCTATTTCATCAGAGATACACCAAGGGTTTATAAATATTCAACCCCTAGCTACGAACGGTCAAACTCGTCGTCTTGACTTTTCCCTGAAAGCACCTTAGAAAAATCTAGAAAATTCAAAAAAAACCCCAAAATGATACAAGACCTTCGCGTGGTATCATTATATATATCCTAGTATCCACCAAAAATAATAAACTTGGAATACCACAGTTTTGTTTAAACCGTGTTCGGGCTAAATGACGGGTGTTATAGCCAAATCCATGGCATAGTTTGTTTAAATATGCCCATATTCCACACAAACATGCATCTTGGAAGCATGAACAATGTTGATAGAGGAAGTTTTCCTATTCACTCAATACAAAAACTATTTTCCATTTTTCGAGTGTCAAAAAGGGTTTTTTTTGTGAAGCACCAACCACAAATATGTTGCAAAACTTGTCTATGGATCCTCGAAACTAACTATTGCTCCCTCGTGGTAGTGAAATGCCAATAGTACTCTTATTTGGATCCTGGAAACTAACTGTTGCTCCCTGATTGGCTTTTAATGCCTGTTTTGGCACAAGACTTTTTAGTATTCGCAACTTTCTTTTGGACCGTGGGGGGTTTGCTGTCGGTGGCTTCAGAACTGCCTGTAGCGAATATGGACGAGCGAGTGTTGGTGCCTTCTGAACTTCCCTCGTTGTGCACGGGGCAGGTACTGCTCCTGTCGCTGTCGGTGGCTTCAGAACAGCCCTTGGTGCATCCGCACGCGTGGCTCTTGCTGCTGATGTAGGTGCCTTCATAGCTTGCCTCGTGCCAACCCCAGTTGCAGCTGTAACTGACGTGCTAGCTGGTTTGATAGTTTCCTTTGATCTGTCAGATCGAAGTGGTGCTACAGTTACAGCCAGAGGGTTCGGCGCTATGCTTGTTGCGGCCTCCTTGGATTGCATAGTTTTTTAAGAGAATTCCTTGTTTGTGCCATCCTCGTTGCATCATCTAGCATTGTTGGAGTCTGTACTTGGTTTGAGCTTGCACAATGTTTATGCAACTTGCTAACGTTCGCACTTGGCTCCTCTGTTGTGTCTTCTGCTGGAAAGTTGTTTGGGTTTCTCTCTGTAACTTTGGTGTCTGCATCTGTTCTGCCCCCTCCTTCCTTCATTCATGCTGCTCCAACTGTTGCCTCCATACTTTCTGGGGAGGTGCTAGAGCTCAGCTTGACACGGATTGAGACTTGTTTCCTTATCCTTTTACCAGTTGGTGAGTTCACCTCAAAGTTTTTCCTCGTCTCCAAGTTTAAGCACTCCTCCACAGCCTTTTTAACTGCATGGTCATCCCCAAACAGCGGAAAATGCGGCGAGGTGAGAGGAGATCGGCTTTGCCTTGCAAGTTCTTTCATGAATACCCTGTTTGCATACACTTTCGGTGGTGTGTCACAGAATTCAGGTGGATTGATGTATTCAGGTTGGTTTCATGTTTGTCTTGGCCTCGGTCTCAAGGTATGTAGCCTTTAAGTTCCGATAACGGACTCTTAAATCAAATAGCGGCATTGCCTCCTAAATCTGCAGTCTTCCTCTCAATTCCTGCTGGCTCTTTCATTAAAGTCCTTCTTGTACACCGGAGCATGCACTTTAGTGTAATGTCATCGTCGTACCCATCATCTGTTGGTGTGTCCTGAAAACTGCTAGTGTGTTCACTGAAACCACACCTGCTACCTTGCGAGTGCTGCTTCATTGGGGCTGACTTTGACGATCTTGCGACCGTGTCTGTTTGATGTTCTCCACTGCGAGCAACTTCACTCAAAGCATGGATGCTGCCCTATGACTGGTCTTTTATTGGGTTGTCCTTGGCAACCTAGCGGACCTCCTTGGGCGATGTTGTAGATCACAGCTGTTGTCACCATCGTCGTCACCTTTTTCGGTATGCGTGTTGGCAATGTCATTCCCTCCGTCCATGTTTCCTTATCCATCTTCATCCTCGTTTCCTTTGCCCTCATTCCCTTCGCCGACAAAATCATCATCATCAGATTCAGTTTCCTCCGAAGACTCGTCTTCACCCTCACCTTCGTTATCATCTATATCCACATTTTCCCTCTTGTTCCTCTTGTTCTGCGCATGCATAGTGCTTGGTCCAGGCTCATCTGCATTGAGCCTCCCGTAATCTTCAACGAAAGTTCCTAGTCTAGTAGAAATGTCGGTGCATATATCCCCTAATAGTTCTGCCAATTTTCTCTTCTTCTTCAAAACATAACATGGGGGAAAAAGAAAGAGAAAAGAAATGTTAAATAACAATGTTGCGAGTGAGTTATCGGGTGTATTAAGTTGATTCAAATGGTACTGTATTTTTTGAAGCTACGAAGAGTACCTCGCTCGGGAATGTTGTTGGCAACTTCGATGATATAAATTCTTCAGTTTGCTCCATGATGACAAATAGCCCATCCCTTATAGAAGATACAACACCTTCTTTAAGCTGTAAAGTAACCCCAAAACATTGGATGAGTTTGGTTTAAAATTCAGATGCAAAACAAAAGAAAAACATCCCCATGTTGTATGTCACTAGTAACTTAACTACATGCATGTTCTACAACTTAAAAAACATCTAGGTTGTGTGCCAAAAGAAACAACTTAAGTCGTATATTTAAAAACATTCATCTATATAAGCTGGATTATATGTCGTCAGGTACCACCTAAGTTGCAGACCAAAACAAATTAAGTTGCAGACAAGGAAAAACAGGACCATGGCTGAACTTGCAGACAGATAGGCCTATGTTGTATGGAGATAATAAATTAGGTTGTAGACAAACATCACGTTAAAAAACAAAAAATTCATAAACACTTTGTGCATGAGTTGTCTAGGGAAAACCGCCAATTTCCAAACTGTTAGGCATAACAAACACGGGGATACAAAACACTGGTTGCATGAGTTGTCTAGGGGGGGTATCCATGTGTATGAGACCCCTGCAACTATTAAGCTATAGCCTACGATCAGGTAACACATCATGGGAAAAAAGCAACTTCTACGGTTGGGTTGTTTGCATAATAAATTGTTGCATTCCCTTTCAGTAATGGGTATCCTTGTGTGAACTAAGTTGTTGGCATATGTGAGCTGTGTTGTATGTCCACAATAAGCTAATTTGGAGCCAAGCATGACGTAATACCTAAGTTGAGTAAAAATAAGAAGATCGCTAACACTCTTACAAAAAGAAGTCATGGTAGATAGAGTATTGGCTTATACCTTCAACTTGCCAAAACCGTCGTTTAGTTGTTTATGCTTCCGAATAACAACACGTATTAGCTGATTTGTCCATGCTACAACGCGTAATGGACATTCGTCTTCTGATGGGACAGCCTCATCTACCTCCAGGAAATCAAGGTAAAGGATCTGCACACAAAAAAATATACACCCCACGCCACCGACTCGTTATATTAAAAACTGATGGTTTATACAAAATATGATGCAACTTTGTAAAAAAAATGATCAGATGTTTACCACTAGGTGGTATAAGCAGCAGCAAACACTGTTTTTCTTGGATCCCGTCCGCTTCACTTTTGAAACAATTTTATCGATGGCGAGCTAACAGAAATTAGAACCCCGAGCTTGTTCTATGTTTTTAATTTCTATGTGGCATCTTGGAGTGATGTTGCACTTAGTGGTGGTGCACATGAAACAGCTTATCACCGCAACGAAATAGGCTCGGATAAACTTCGTATCTGCCACGCCTCCCATTCCCTCTATCATCTTGCACCCGTCTTTGAAAGAGGGGGGCATGGCGTCTTCGATTCCATACTCTTCATTCGTGAAAAATAGCTTCGGCGTCCAAATCAAAAGGGGGTGTGGCTCCCTTCATTCAGCAGTCCAAACATTCTTTGATAACTAGCTGCATCAACACGTATCCTACCCCTCCCAGGGTTTACAAGCTTGCTACGTATTGGATCAAAAACATGCCAACACCCACATGCTAAGATCTGGTGGCATCACTGTTGCCTTAATCTGAAGCATACCTCCCCATGACCACTCTATTATCAGACTCTTCTGTTCTACGGACAACAGGGAGTTCAACTTGACAAGCCTCGCCGGTGATGCACGGTTCCTGCCAAGCTAATAAAAAAAATGAAAAATTAGTTGTTATAGTTCAGAAAAAAAAACCTGTGAACAATGTTAGCAAAAGAGGCTTCTATGTCCCTAGAGAAATGTATGTTTGAAAACACACCGGCTGTGCCTGCTTCCTTATGCGGATGCGCTTTATTGGTTCAGCCTTCAGATTTGTTTTCCCCACAACTGCGCCGGATGGATTTGCACTTGTGCTTGTCTTTCCCGCAACTGCAGCATTGGGGTTTGCGCTTGTGCTAGGCTTTCTCGCAACTGCAGCGTTGGGGTTTGCGCTTGTGCTAGGCTTCCCCGCAACATTTCCAGCCGCATTTCCCTCGGTGGCGGGGTCAGGTGAGCGCAGATTCCGTCTCGTCATACTTGCTGCATCAACAAGAAATATGGAAAAGAGAGAAAATGAGTTAAGTTGTTGTGCTTTCATGATTTCAAGCTAGATAAGTTGTATGCATAACTAAGTGAGTTGTAGATTAAAAACGTACTACGTTGGATGCAGGAAACTAACTAAGTAAGTTGTGTGCATAACTAAGTTGTATGCGTAACTAAAAGGAGTTGTAGAATAAATTGTACTACAATGGATACAAGGGGCTAACTAAGTAAGTTGTGTGCATAACTAAGTAAGTTGTGTGCATCCAAGCTAGCTAAGTTGTATGCATAACTAAAAGGAGTTGTAGATTAAATTGTACTACAGTGGATATAGGGGGCTAACTAAGTAAGTAGTAGGCATAAAATAAGTAAGTTGTATGCTGCATAGCTAAGTAGGTTATGTGCATAACTAAGTGAGTTGTGGATTACCCCTCTCCCTCCCCTCCCCCCTCCCACAAAAATAAAAGTTTTCCGGCGTGGTCAATTAAGTTGCAAAAAACGATAACTACGACGCCTATCATAATTACAAATTTAAAACATAACACAATTACTCTAAAAGGGTGTCTAGTCGGTATAATGAGCAAGTTGGGCAAAAAAGATAAATCTATATCTGAATTGCAAAATGCATTGGCGTAAAAAGTTCCAGAGCCGCTAGCTCGCATATTGCGATAAATTCACACTCAAAAGAAAAAAATGGGGTGTTAAAACCATGTCGCTAGCCTCGACGGGGGACAAAATAAAAGTCGCTAGCCTCGATGGGGGACGGGTTAAATAAAAAGTGACAACTATGTGAAAATTAACCGAGCACAGTATAACCACGTACTCTGCGTTTTTCAAGTTTCAGAAAAGTGAAACTCATGTCACTGCATAACACTATGGCCAACCTTCCTTTGGCAAAAACACTGCAGAAAAATATGCGTGCTATACACATGGACATCCATGAATCTCATCCCCCCTCCCCATGAACTACAACCCCATCTCCTGCCACTGCAACCCAGTTCTGCAGTAACGCCAAAGAGACACTAGGCAACCATGGCTAAATCAGCGGTCAAAGGGCTCAGTTGTACACACAAGAGAGCATGAACGTCCTCCTCCTCCCCATAATCGACAAGACATTTACGAAATCTAAATCTTTCAGTTGGCAAATCTCAGTCTCCATGGCGCGTGAAAATCGGCAGTCCTTATGTGATTCTAGCTACAAATTTGCATTCGGGTGCAAACAAAAATGTTTCGGCCGCGATGGGGAGCTTACCTAGAACTCGTCCTCCTCCTCGCAGGCGAGATCTAGTCTCTGGCTCCGCCCTACTGCGCCCACTAGCGTCTCCGCCACATCCCGAGCTCTTCACAAGTGGGGTGACGTTGGCCCCGCTGGGTCGAGTTCCTGGCGAGCTCCGTGTGGCGACGCCCTCCTCCGGTATGCTCCCTGTCGCGGCCTAGCTCTCCCCCGCTGCGGAAGCATACTCGCACACGGATCTCCTTCCGCCGCGAGGAAGCGCACGATAGCAGCAGCCCCCCCCGTCCAGCTCCTGCCCGATTCCCGCCGAGCTCCTACCCCCGAACTTCTGCTGCGCCTGCCACAATTTCATTGTCGCCGTCGAAGTCACTCGGGCGTCGTCCCCCCCCCCCCCCCTCTTCACCGCTTTCTCCGTTTGTGAGTTTGGGAGGACGAGGACGATAACCGATGAGACGAGATGGGCACGACTCCCAAAATTCAAAACAGCGCCGTTTCCAGGTGGGGTTTGGTGGGTTTCGGGGTGCTCGTGCGCTCGGTCCATGTGGGGTGCGGTCGGGGTCAGGTGTTCATTGGTCGGGAGCAGAAGCTTATCGGACGGTCCGCGTTTGGTTGCTCGCGTCAAGAGCATGCACGCAGTCGTTTTTTAACGTTTGGGGAAAATAAAAATAAGAAAACACTGCCTGGTCGCTTCCTAAAGAAAAAAAAAACACACTGCCTCGCAAGTCGCAACCGTCTCTGATGGAATCCCCGAATCAGACAGACCGGCGAATCCCTTCTTCCGCCGTTGCTGTTGTCCCTTGAATCGTTCCCAACCATCATTCTCACGCCGGATTTTGGTCAGCCTCTCGATGTTGGCGGCGGGGTGGTGAGGAGACGAGGCAGCAGCGGGGAGGGAGCGAGCGACCGTCGTCGAGGCCCAGCCACATCGGAGGAGATCTTCGAGCCGACCAGCGCGGTCTTCTCCCGGCGGCACCGTTCTCGTTCCACTCGATCTGGTGCTCGCCCTGGACTGTAGCATCCAAGAGCAGAGTGGAAGCAGGGGGAGCTACCGGCGGCTCGGGTATGGCAAAAGCACTGTTCATTCCCGTGAAGCCATCTTTCCATATTGTCCCTTTCATTGTACAGTATATTGTTTATCAAGTTGGTAAGCCGTAAGCATCACTATTAAGCGAGTGATGCGTTGAATCTGTAAGCAGGCCCTACGATTGAGTTGCGAGACTGTGGCTCCATGTTGTGGCAGTGGATGCAATCACTCAATCAAACACATCCACATGATTTTCTTCTGCACCTTGCACTCATCTTTGCACGCCCTACAATTGAGTTGCGAGACTGTAGCTGTTGATTAATTCTCTTCACACTCTGCACTAGGAATACTGTTCTGAAGTGAGGCTAGGTACTTTGGTATACATTCTGAGTTAAGCGGCCTGATGATTAGCAAAAGAAAAAGTTGTGGTTATACCAGATTGAGCAGAAAAAGAAACAATAAGCTACGGATTACAGCAGAATGATCAGTAATTCAGAACGTTTACGTTACAGAATGCAATGGTACTATGACCAATTGGCAGAAGTCCATTTAAGCACAGAGATTTATGAAGTAGGCATAGTGGGGTTTCAACAGAGATACACTGGTTTTCAGTCCTGAGGCAGACTGAGCATCCCGAGAGGTCGCCGTCAGGGCTCCAGCTGTCGTCCTCGGCCAGACCCTGAACTCGAGCAGCTTGTGGTTGGACGCCCTAGACTGTCAGGGGGCTTCCTGGACAGCGTTGAGTGTATTTCGTTCATCTGTATGTACATAGAAATATGCATCGTGCTGTGAGACAAATGGAACAATTTGTAGCAACTGGTTTCAGATAGTAACTTTGTATCAAACCCTTCATGTGGTGTGCATGTCAACTGACCTGGCTCCAGAGTCCAGACCACCGGCTGCACCGCCTGAAATGTGGCGCAGGACTGAGTTTTGGTGGCGTGGAGTCGTGGAGAGCATGGGAGAAACGCAGCAATGAGTGGCTTCTTGGCTGAAATTTCTACAGGCAAGGAAAAGCAGAGCCGAATGATCAATATATTTTACTTGGAACTAGAGGTTCAACTATGTAAGGTAAGTTGATAAATAACACGATGGATATCTAAAGATAACATCCTTGCATGTGTTGGGGCTCTTCTCAGCGCGTTTGAAATTTTGACCGTCCGATCGAAGCTTTCACCGATTCCCAGCCGTTGATCATCTTACTGTCCCTGGTATAAAAGTGCCCCATGAAAACCTAGAGCAGGTAAATCCTCTCCGCCCCGTTGCAGCCACCACCACTCCCACGTTTCCCGCCTTCCTCTCTTTTTCTGTCCCGCACTGGAAGGAGGAGACGCGACTCGCCATCGTCCTTAACAAGGTGTAAAATCAGGCCGCAAGGATGGAGCTGAGGATCCCGCGGCCGAGTGGCATGACGGCAGTGTGCTTACCGTCGGGTGTCGGCTCCCCTCGTTGTTCCTCCACGCCATGAGCGACTCCTGCAGCAAGTGGATCTCAGGTGTGTCTCCCATCCTCCACCACCTCCTCCTCTCTCTCTCCCCCCGTCTCACCTCCTCTGGCTCTCTCTCTCTCTCTCTCTCTCTCTCAGACGCCGGCAGCGACACCACGGAGGCGGCGCACGCGAGGAGATCGACCTCCATGATTCCATCGGCACGTCCCCGACTCCATGTCGACCGACAGTGACGGGATCTGGTCGCTGACGCGTCCCTGTCTGCATCTTGAAGGTCCTCCAACCGCCATCCTCCTCAAGCGGAGAAAAATTATCCTCGAGGCATGCCAGGTGAACTCATGCCCTTCTTTCATTTATTCATCTGTTTTCTTATTCATTCAGTTCAGTTGGAAGGGTTATAGGTTTCTACTGAAATCGATTTTCTTCAGCTTTTTGTAACGCTTTATTCCCCCGATGAATGAGGTCGAATGGTGGAAATGTGCTGCAACCTGGAACCACAATATATGTTGTTCTTTGGGGAATTTTTTTGGATAGGTTGGTCCCTTGGACCTCCACCACCCTCCTATATATAGGCATACATATTCACTTATACACTAGAACAATCTAGACTCTTGTAGGACAATAGTACTATACTAGGATAGGCTCCACTCCCCTGGAACACTCTAGAGACTACTACTAACTCATACTCCAACACTCCCCCTCAAGATGGGTGATAGATATCTATCATTCCCATCTTGTTACATGCCAATGAACATTCCTTACTACCTAATCCCTTTGTCAAGCAATCTGCTAATTGTTCTCTAGAGGTTACATGGCTTAGCTTCAAGGTGCCTTCGTCGAGCCGCTCTTTGATGAAGAATCGGTCTATTTCCACATGCTTTGTTCGGTCATGCTGAACTGGATTGTTAGCTATGTTGATTGCAGACTTGTTGTCACACCAAAGGTTCAATGGCCCTTTCCGTAATAGTTTCAATTCTGATAAGAGGCCTTTTATCCATAGCATCTCACTCAAACACACAGACATTGCTCTATATTCTGCCTCCGCGGTTGATCGAGAGACCACCGGCTGCTTCTTGCTCCTCCAAGATACCAAGTTTCCTCCAACAAAGACACAAAATCCTGATGTTGACCTTCTGTCATCGAGACAACTAGCCCAATCGTCACAATAGCCTTCTACATTCAAGTGCCCATTGGCCTTGAACCATAGACCTCTCTCGGGACTGCCTTTTAGATAGGTAAATTTTGTATGCCGCCTCTAAATGGCCACTTCTTGGGTCATGCATGTAGCGACTGACCACACTCACTGCATAGGATATGTCAGGTCTCGTATGGCATAAATAGATGAGTCGACCTACAAGTCGTTGGTACCTCTCTCTATCAACTGGATCTCCAGATTGTGCACATAATTTATGATTTTGCTCAATAGGGGAAGAAGCAGCTCGACAACCAAGCATTCCTGTATCACTAAGAAGGTCCAAGACATACTTCCGCTGCGAGAGAACAATCCCTTTAGGGGACCTTGCTATCTCAATGCCTAGAAAATACCTTAGTTGGCCAAGGTCCTTAACCTCAAATTCTTTGCTCAACTTCTGCTTTAATTGTGCCATCTCAATAGCATCATCACCGGTAATAATGATGTCATCCACATATATTGCAAGAATCGTGATGTGCCGCTGAGAGTGGCGGAAGAATAAAGTGTGGTCCCCGTTGCATTGTGAGTATCCCATACTACACATAGCACGACGAAATCGATCAAACCATGCCCGTGGAGATTGTTTAAGCCCATATAATGACTTTCTCAACCTAAGGACCTTCCCACGAGTCTGAGATGTACCAAAGCCAGGTGGAATATCCATGTACACTTCCTCCCGAAAATCACCATGCAAGAATGCATTTTTGACATCCAGCTGGTGCAATGGCCAACCAAAGTTAGCAGCACAAGAAATAAGAGTTCTCACAGTACTCATCTTTGCAACGGGTGCAAATGTCTCGTCATAGTCAATCCCATAAGTTTGGCTGTAACCCCTTGCCACCAACCTCGCCTTATATCGTTCTATTTTCCCTTCTGGGGATTGCTTCACGGTATACACCCATTTGCAAGTAACTGGATTTTTTCCCACAGGAAGAGAAACAAGATCCCATGTCTTGTTCTTCTCAAGAGCTTTCATTTCCTCCAACATGGCCTCATACCACTTTGGGTCTTGTTTTGCTTCCTTCCAATCTCTTGGGATTGCCACAGATTGTAATGAGGAAATGAAGGCTCTATACTCGGGTGATAGAGAGTCATATGACACAGAATTTGCAATATCATGCTCAAAACCGTACCTTTCAGGAGGCTTTCCTGTTATAGCTCGTGGTTCTTTTCTCAAGGCAATAGGCAAATTTAGCGAATCATCAATGACACATGGCTCACTCTCATATGAGTCAACTTCATCGACCATTGGAATCTGTTGTTGTTGATTTTTCTCCCCTGCAATTGGACCTCACCATTTATTCGAGCTTGTTGTTGATGTTGTGATTGCCTTCTCGTATACACCCTCAAATTTTCTTCCTCATTTGGTTTTCTCCATCTCTTCTCACATGTAGGTTGTTTCCTCGTGTATACCCTCAAATTTTGTTCCTCGTTTGGCTTTCTCCATCTCTCTTCACCCGTAGGTTGTCTCCTCGTATATACCCTCAAATTTTGTTCCTCGTTTGGCTTTCTCCATCTCTCTTCACTCCTTGGACATGGAATTGAACCAACCGCAATTCTCGATGGTTCATCCTCCTTTGTCCTCAATGATTCACTCTCCCCCTCTCGACTAGCATCACTTGTGCTAGGAGAGTCAAAGTCAAACAACGAGCTGAGATCCGTCTTCTCTCCATAGAATGGCTCATACTCTCTAAATGACATATCCATGCTCACAAATGTTCTCCGTTCAGTAGGACTCCAACATTTGTAGCCCTTTTGTCCAGGTGAGTATCCAATAAAGATGCACTTCACAGCACGTGGATCCAATTTTCCCACTGAAGGTCTGTGGTCTCTAACAAAGCACGTACACACAAACACCTTTGGCGGAACAATGAACTCATTTTTTCCGTAGACCATTTCATATGGAGTCTTCATTCCAAGCACTCTTGATGGCATCCGGTTGATGAGATAAGTAGCTGTCATAACCGCTTCACTCCATAAGAATTTAGGCACATTCATCGTAAACATAAGTGATCGAGCTACCTCACTCTTTCAGCCACTCCATTCTGTGGCGAAGTATTAGGACACGAAGTTTGATGAAGTATTCCCTTTTCCGATAGAAAATTGCCAAATTCATTGTTTACATACTCCGTCCCATTATCTGTCCTAATAGTTTGAATGCCGGTGCTGAAACGATTTTGGATATATGCATAGAAGTTCTTGAAACAATTAAGAACCTCACTCTTTTGTTTCATGAGATATATCCAAGTCATTCGGGAGTGACAGTCAATGAAGATGGCAAAATACTTCATTCCACTAATAGAAACCACAGGAGAAGTCCAGACATCCGAATGGATTAACACGAAGGGCGATGTACTCCGGAGTCCACGACTCACATATGAAGTCCTTGTGTGTTTTCCATACTCGCATGCATCACACACAAGTTTGTCTTTATCTAACTTCTTCATTTCTTCGGGATAAATCTTAGTCATAGCATCAAAGGATATGTGACCCAATCGACAATGTTGGAGCATCATCTTTGCTTCATTGTCTCCTGAAGCAGCCATTAGAGCCGTGCATAATGCATCATTTGTTTCCTGTCTATCCAAGTACCAGAGTCCCTTATGCCTGACACCGATCCCGAGCCTCCTTTCAGTGTTTCTCTCCTCAATTATGCCAGCGTACCGATCAACAATTACTCGGCAATCAACATCGTCAACCAAGGAGCTCATAGACACCAAACTAACTGGAAACGATGGAACATATAAAACCGAAGATAATGTAATAGAAGGGGTACATTTCACTGTGCCGACCCCTTTGACAGGATGATAAGTTCCATCAGCGGTTTGGATGGTCTCCTTATGTGTGGGTGGATGTGGAACATATGATGAAAACTCACTCCACTTGCGAGTGACATGTGCCGATTCTCCTGAGTCTAGTATCCAATTAGAACAAGAGGTTCCATTTGGAGTAAGAGCCCTATTCGGCACACCTTTGCCAATTTGAGCAAGATTAACACGATTGCCTAGGACTGTTGTTTTTTCACTTTGTTTTGGAATTTCCGCACTCCTCTTTGACTGCCTCAATTTCTCTATCGCCTCCGCTAAGATTTTAAGCATCTCATTTGATCCTTTTGCACTCAAAATTAGATTGGCTGTATTCTTATCCTTGAGTAATTGAGTAAAATTCTCAAGTAGTTTGTCAATTCTATGATTTTCTCCCATGCTTGCAGCACCACAAACGGCTATTTTCTTACCCAAATCAATCCCAACAGCTGCTCCTCCTCACTCCTCTTCTCTGTTGTAACCACAGACTCCTTCTTGCAGAACCTCCTCTTCAGTTGCGCACGAGTTCGCCTTCTGTTGCTGCCACTAGTGCCCTCAGGTATGCAACTCTCACTCCTCCGATTCCTGGCAGACGCACGTCCACCGCACACCCCCAGGCCCAGCTCAACCTGTTGCCCTTCTTCTCTGCTCCAGTCAACCACCAGTGGTGCTCCCTTCTCCTTGGGCTCACCTCTAGCCGCAGGTCACAACCCCTTATTTCCTCTTTTCTTCTCGTGCACACCAAGCAGCCACAGCTCTCTTTCTTCCTCCTTGCAGTCACGAGCAGCCACACTCTGCTCTCTCACAAGCGCGACTCAGCGCTGTTGACCCGCAAGTTTGTACTTGTGGCTACCGTATCCACACCTCTGCCTAGTCCTGCAACCCCTGCGTGGAGGTTCTTCCCTCCTGTAGTCATGCCTGCCTGGGAGCTCCGCCGCACACGCTTCACTGGCTTTCTGCCTCAGTACTGACACCTTCCGCAGCTGCACTTACCATCCGCCGGAGCTAGGCCTGTTGGTCACCGCCATAGCTCTGATACCATGTTGTTCTTTGGGGAATTTTTTTGGATAGGTTGGTCCCTTGGACCTCCACCACCCTCCTATATATAGGCATACATATTCACTTATACACTAGAACAATCTAGACTCTTGTAGGACAATAGTACTATACTAGGATAGGCTCCACTCCCCTGGAACACTCTAGAGACTACTAGGATACTAACTCATACTCCAACAATATATATTATTTGAATAAGATTTTGTTAACTCTGTGCGTGTGGATCTGTAAAAGAAAAGAAGAGAATAAGATTTCTATAGACTTTACGTGTGCAGTTCCGAGAAAGAAAAATAAGAGGTTACTCTATGTGTGCATTGTCCTGATGTTATTTCAGTGGGATGATTGCTTCTTTTTTCCACAGTTTAGTGTTCCCATCTTCCAAATGGTTTGAATAAGGCAGCTTCAGTATACAGGTAAATGGCGTGTTTACATTTGCCTCTTTGTTTCCCAAGAGTTGCTAAAATCCCAGGCCGTTGCTAGATTGTGTATAATCATCAATGCATAGCTATGTTACTAGAAATGACCTTATCTAAGGGTTCGAATAAGGCAGCTTCGATGTAAGTTCCAGCCTTCCAGGACATGGTACTACTAGGTTACTAGATAATACACGTACTATTTTTTTTCTTGGCTGCGCTTCGGTGATGCTCACTGAGATTTATAAGAATGATTTCCATCCATTTGTCTCTATTGCTCAAGCTAAAGTAAATTATTTTGTAGGTAATAAACTGAGCCGAGTTACAATCTTTAGGACTATTAAGTTATATAAAGTCGAACCAGTTATCTGATGGAGTTGCTTAACTTGGGAGCAGACAAAGCATGCCTTCCAGCCATCACCATGCTAACATGGCCGGCCTTTGTCTGAATGGCTATACCAATGGATGGGTAGCTTTATGAAGGTATGAATTTTTTTCTTGCTCTTCATGCGCTTACTGTTTTTCTTTCCTGCTGTTCGTTTCCTGATGAGATAGTTCATAATCTTGCTCTAAGTAATTATAGGTTGTCTGGTGTATCTAAATTATCCTTGGTTCCTTTTGACATGTCACTTTTTTAGTGCAAAGGAAGCTTATTTTCTATTGGCTTGATGAAATTAATTACTAATCTACTTTTTTATTTGAGTCGGTGTTGTCACCCTAAAATATGGTTCATGGATGCTACTTGGTTGTTTTGTCCTGACCAGCACTTCTTGGTGATTAGGATATTCATGCCATGTCTATGCTGAAAGGCTGACAGCTCCCTCTCGCCCATCAAGACCCTGAACTTTGGTAATTAATTTTTTTAGCCACCAGTTATGTTTGTTGATCCATTTACAATTTTAAATAAATGCTTTCTGCTTGCAAATAGTTTTGAGATTGTTTCTCTCTGTATTGATTTCACAAGATGAAAATGACATGGAGCTAAATTGCCTCATTTTCAGAGCTATACACCCTCTCTCTATTAAGGACTTTTAATTGTTTGTACTTTCTCATTTTCTCACTTATTTGTGCATTTCTATGGTTGCGGAAGCTTAGCAGTCTGTTGTTCATCTTTTTTATTTTTACTTGCACTGGTGGAGAACAGGCCAGTAGCACCGGTTTGTAAGGGCCTTTGGACTCGGATACAAAACCGGTGCTACGTATCCGGGAATAAAGGCCCCCCCCCCTTTAGAACCGGTCAGTCACCAACCGGTTCTAAAGGCCTCCACGTGGGCGCCGAAGAGCGCGCGCAGGCGGAGGACCTTTAGAACCGGTTGGTAACACCAACCGGTCCTAAAGCTTTTTTTTCTCTTTTTTTTTTCTTTTCTTTTCAGGGTTTCCAATTCCGTATTTAGGGTTTAGGGTTTAGGGTTTAGGGCGTGTTCCGTATTTTCAGGGTTTCCGTTTACGTGTTTCCGTTTCTAAAGAAGGCAATACGTATTTTCAGAAAACACGTAATCGGAAATACGTATCCGGAAACACCGATTCCGTGTTTGCGGTTAAGTGTTTCCGATTCCGTGTTTGCGGTTAAATGTTGATGCACCAAATAAAAGTACATATATATACATGTAACACGAAGTAATCGACCGAGAATTACATAATCTGAAGTTTGTTTTGAATAGCTGTATACTTGCATAGAGAAGGGAGCTGGCTATAATTGGTTCATAGGATGGAAAAGTTCTCCGTCTTCTGCTATGACTTGCGTGAGAAGAAATCTGCCAATTCCTCTGCAATAGCCTTGCAACGGTCGATTGGTTTGAGCTGCGCCCGCTTTCGTGCCATCTTGAAAAGAAGTAGATGAAAACAATTAAGTTATGAACAAAACTAAACATAATTAATGGCAACATAAATAAAGTTGTGAAGATCCGGTTACGTACCTCTAGATTTCTCCTAGTACGGGATTTCTCATTGATCGTCATGTGAATGAACTCGCAAACGTAGTATCCACAATAATCGGTTCCTGTGGTTGTTGCGGGACTTTCTATATACGAGAAACATAATTCAGTCAAATTAATAATAATCAAGAGAATGGTAATGGTATTTAAATCAGGGTACGTAGTACTACTTACTTTGTTAATCTGAAAGTGGAGAATGTCTGCCCATGTACCGGGTTCTTCCTTGATGAACATTTGCCAAACCTGGGCGACAAAAGAAAAATGAATAGAAGAGTTAATTATTACTTACTTGATATCAGGGAATGAACGAAAAAGAGGCCGATGAACGAAAGAGGCCGATATATATATACTTTGAAGCATCTGACGCGCGGTCTTCCATGTGTCAGCGTCCCAGGTTAACGAGTCCCAGACTTCAACTTGTCCTTTATCGATTCTAATGATGAACAATATGAAGTGGCCGCTGCGCACGTGTACACACGCAGTCATGCATACTCATCAATTACACTTAACATCAGGTAAGCAAAATGGAATGTCTACAAGACAGTAACACTCACTTGAATCCGTAGGGCCAAAGTATTTCTTTTTTGGTACTTGTCGCTTCAAAAATCTTAGCAAATCATCCGGTGTATCCTTGTTGAACCTTTCTACTGTGTTTTGATGATACGAATACGGGTCAATGAACCCAAAGTCCCAGATCCTGCCAGTCTGCATTCACGAATCTTCATTCTGCATAGTAGCGTACAAAAGAATGTCGTGAGTGATAATTATACGGGCAACGAACGCGAGCTTAACTAAATAATTAAATTACACAAATAAATCACTTACAAACAGTAGCAGCTGAGGATAGACTTGTCGAGGGCACGTTGATTGTACATCTGGAAGAAATCATCGAACCCAAGCTCGACACCGTAATCTCCGAAGTAGTGTTGATCCTGAACTTGAGCCATGATACAGTCTCTCTCCTGCCTTGCGGCCTCCAAGTACCAATGTAAACTCCGTAGTTGGTTTGTTAGATCAGTAGGATTTTCGACCAGAGGCTGCCCGGGCTTGTATGTATATACCACATCAGCAATAGCGTACCCACGTCGCCCATGCGTGGACCGGACACTGAAGCCTGGTCAGATAAGACCTTGAGCGGGGCAATTGACCGTGCTTCTTGTTGTCCGAGCTGAGGAACTTGTTTCCCGCATTTCGTCTGCTCCGCCTGCTTCATCTCCTCCGTCTGCTTCTTCTGTGCGGTGTGCGTCTTCTCAATGTACCGTTCATAGTCTGAAAGGGGCGGCGGTGGCGGCGGTGCAGGATAATATAAAGTTGTCGATGGTCCGCTCAATTTTCCACTTTGGGATGTCCTTCAGAGTTTCCTTCCAGGTGTCTGGAGGGGGCTTCCGGGGAAACTGTGTGAACCATGCGCTGGTTTTGGCTTTCACGACATCGCTTAGTTCCTCCGGAGTCATCAGGCCTGGTAACTTCGGCGGAGTCTCGACTTTCTTGGATTTCCTTGGTCTTCTTGGGAGGAGTCCCGTTTCTTCTGAACTTCAGCTTCCGCTTTGCCGTACCCGTAGTGGGCGCATCCGTCGGCTCACGGGAGTGCACGGGCGATGGACCCTCGGCCTCGGGCTCCCAATCTTCGTTGTGGGGTGGACTTGGAGGTTCGTTGGGGGGACTTGGAGGTCGTGCATTCTCTGTACGAAAGTGAAAAAACTATTAAAAATAAGCTTACATGTGGTGCAACATTCAGTAATTGATGGAGGTATATATGGTGCATTTGTACCTGGAGGAGTCGGTGGCCTTGGCGCCGAGTTAGGAAACACGATGTGTTTCTTATTCCACAATATGATCCAAGCTCCATTTCTCCCAGTGTCTTCTCGCCTTCACCTCCAGGAATATGGAGCTCAATTGAATGGCATCCCGGCGTAATTGTTGACAACCCGACACGAGCATGGGATGCTGGAATCTGACCACCATGGTAGGTTGCTCCAGGTTGATTCGGTAAAGCATAGCCTGACGCCACCCTGAAGGATATGTTCCCCATTGGCATATGTATCTCACAGTTTGTCTTCTCCGTGATATCATCCACGGGGTAGTGAGGCGCCGACGGTTCGACTGCACGACCGTCTTCTAGCTGCATGTGCGTGGAACCAACGCTGCTTCTATGCTGAGATGGGACGGCATCTGCTACATGATTGTCTTCTATTTGCAGCTGATCAGGTGCAGGACGATGTTCTACCTCCTCTTTAGTGTCAGGTAGAGGGTGTCTCCCTTTCATCAAGAGAAAATCCACCTTTTGTTCTAATGTCGATAGCCGTTCCATCGCCTTTTTCTTGCTTCTATCACGGCTTCTGTAAGTGCCAATGTCCGCTGCAAACCCTTGGCTCCACGGGGTATCCGCTCCAAAGCCTCGTGTTCGTCCCCACTTTTCGGGGTTCCCGAGTGCCCTCGTCAGCTCGTTGTTCTCTCTATCGGGAACAAAAGTTCCTTTTCGAACAACTTCTATTGCCTTCTCTAGGTCTGCTACGACTTTTGTTATTTTTTCCGACCATGGTCCCTGAGCAACAATCATCCCAGTCTCAGCGTCCAACATTGCCCCATGCGCAAACAACCAGAACTTGGACCTATCGGGCCAGTCATGTGTCTGTGGAATGATACCTCTTTTCACAAGCGCAGCTTCATAGCTTCGCCACCTAGGCAGGGCAGTCATGTAGCCACCTGACCCCAAAATATGGTGATATTTCTTCTTCTTCGCATTCTCCGAATTTGTGGCTGATCGGGATGCAAAGACACCCGATTTCTTGTACGCCTTAAAATCATCCCAAGCGTCTCTTATCTTCACTAGGTTCCCAGTGAAAACTGGATCTTCGTCCTTATATTTCTTCTACAGTTCTTTCTTCCACCTCTGGAATTGTGTGGCCATCTTCTTCAAAGCCCATTGCTCGCTACGCTGAAATTTAGCCATAGCGTTTCGCAAAGAATTTTTTTCAATCTTTCATCGACATAACTAGCTCCAACGTTGGCCCCGGTCTTCGGCTTATTCCATTCTATTAAGTTGATCGGGACCAGGTCTCTTACAACAACTCCGCACTGATTTACGAATTTGCGATAAGTTTCTGGGGGCTGCAGTGGTTTGCCATCAGCAGCAACTGTATCGATCGAGAACCTTGCGGTATCTTTCAACCTTGCGGCCGGGCCTCGTTTAGACTTTGTCTCAGTACTTGCGCTAGCTGTTCCGGAGGGCGCCTAAAGGAGTGCAATACAAATTAATTGTTGCGTGAACAGTGACTTGAGATATACATTGGCAGAGTTTGTTCTGGAGGGCACTTCTTCATCCTCGACGTTGTCGTCGTCATCATCTACTACATCTTCTATATTCTGATCTCCGTCACCGGAGTCGTTCAAAAATTGATTGCTAAACGCCTGTCCACCGTCGTCATCACGATATATGGCCGTTGCATTATTAAAAATCATCTCGCACATTAATCTTTCCTTCTCCGCCTCACCCATTCCCGCGAGTTTATCGGCGTGCGGATCATGTGCAGGTTCTTGGGGATCCATAGCTCAAAACCTGCTAGTAAAATTTATAAAATGAAGAACACTTAGCGAAATTTTCATCGGGCACTTGGCGAAATTATTTCATCGGACAGTAATAAAATAATAGTTCTGGACATATTAATGAAATAATAGTTCTGGACACACCAAGAGTTACATAGCTCGGGTTAATTTTTCTAACCCTAATACATCACGATCGAATAATATCACTTATACATAGTCTCGTGACATCTCTCAAAATAATTAACTCCGACCGGGTCCTAAGCCACGGGGTGCTGAGTCACGGGTGCTACGCATCCATAGATAAGGAACCCTCATAGGGTCATAGCTCACGTGGTAAGGAACCCTCCTAATAATCGACCAACTGCTGCTATACTGCCTATACTGCCTATCGAGCAAGTACATGTAGCGACGGACGTGCTCGTCCTCCTCCCTGATACGCTGTTGTACCACCTCCTCAGGGGCCGGCTCTCTCCGCACCGAGCGTGGCCCACGCGATGGCCACCAAAGAATATCCAGGTCGACCACGTCACCCGGATTTCTCACCAAGCCGCGTGCCCCGGTACTAAGGAGCTCCCAGTGCCAGCCTGGCGGGGCCCAGTCCCGGACATCGCCCGGCGGGTCCAACAGAGACATGAACTAAAAACATGCCCGGACTAAGTAAATATTCCATAATTAAGTAAAATACCTTATTGTTTCTAACTTAGTAAAAAATAGTAAATTGAGAAATATAACAGAAATAAGATGAAAGTTAAACAGGAACAAAATGGTAACTTAGTAAAATTTCTTAACTTAATTAGTACAATTATTCTAACTTTCTGAAATTTTCTAACACTAACGACTTAGTGAAATTTTCTAACACACTAACTTCTAACACAACATTCTAACACAAAAATTCTAACACTAAACAAAATTGTAAAAACAAATTAAAGCACTAAAAAAAATCTAACACTAACTCTAAAAATTTCTAACACTAAATTCTAACACTAACACTAACTCTAAAAAACTCTAACACTAACTCTAAAGATTTCTAACACTAACACTAACACTAACTCTAAAAATTCTAGCACTAATTACTCTAAAAATTCTAAACTAAACAAAATTGTAAAAACAAAAAAAAATCTTACCTACGCGTGTACAGAGGGCGACGGGGCGACGGCGAGGGGCGAGAGGGCGGGGCGGCGGAGGCGGAGGCGGGACGGAGGCGGGGCGGCGGAGGCGACGGAGGCAGAGGGCGCGCGCGGCGGAGGCGGAGGCGGGACGGAGGCGGGGCCGCGGGGGATCGACCGCGGCGACGGAGGCAGAGGGCGGTGACGGCAACGGCGACGGAGGCAGAGGGCAGCGGGCGACGTCGGGGCGGACGGAGGCGAGGCGGACGGAGGCGCGGCCGGAGCAGGGCTTCGCCGTACGTGCAACGAGAGAAGACGCGCGAAAGAACTGACGAAAAATTTTCACAAGTCCTGGATATATCGCCCCACTACAGGCCTTTAGCACCGGTTGCTGTTAACAACCGGTGCGAAAGACCTTTCGCACCGGTTGTTAACACAAACCGGTGCTAAAGGCCTGTACTTGGGGCCACATTCAGACCGCGCGCCCTGTACAGACCTTTAGCACCGGTTTGTGTTAACAACCGGTGCTAAAGGGTCCCTGTACAAACTGCTCGCCTCCCGCGCGCGGCGGTTTTATTGCTACAGTTCCCGATCGCGAGTCTTTCTGTTTCTCTGTATTCTCTCTTCTTCCTCTGTCTTCTCTTCTTCCTCTCTTGATCTTCCTCCACCAAGCACACCATGGCTGAAGCTTGGGAGATATACCGTGGTCCCACACCATGCGGCAAGCAACTCGAGGTGTGCTACACCAACAGTTGCGAGAGGCTCCCCGGTCCTCTTGCGCATTTGACCAATCTCTATTTGTCCTCTCCCGATGAACACCGGTTCTTCGGGCTTGATCTGGAGTATACGGCGGATAAACGGGATGTTGCCGTCATCCAGATTGCATTCAAGGAGGCCGTTTTGGTCTTCCAATGGTCAAGGTAACGCACACGTACAATCTTGCATCTTCTATTTGTTTGTTGCATGTGAAGAATACATGTGTTGCAACATATCTAACACGTATCAAATTTTTGTTGTTGCAGTAGTTCAAAGCATTCTCCGGCACTTGTTGATTTTCTAGTCAACAAGGGATATGACTTTTGCAGCGTTGACATCAGGCAAGACCGTCCGAAGTTGATGCGCTTGGGTATTGTGATACCTGAGGATCACTACATTGATCTTCAGGATCTTATCCAATTGAACGGGCCAAGTACCGGGATGGCTCGCATGGCAACTCGAGGGCTACGAAACCATGAAGTCTGGTTTCCCCCGAAAGAATCACTTTTTATGGGAGAAGAACCCACTGGACTTCACGAACGTCAAGTATGCAGCCATAGATGCATACGTCTCCTACGAGTTGTTCCGCATCTACTCGACGGAGTCATAGATGTATGCGTTCGATATATATGCATGTAATGGATATCTTAGTATGTAATTAATGGATATCTTAGTATTGTGAGACTTATGTTTGTGTTATGTGTGATCGTAAGACTCTATGTTATGAATGTGATATGATTGTGTTCTAAAATCAGAAACAAAGATATAAAATATGGTGTAGAATGGGAAAAATTTGATCACTTACCCCAGGCGCATTTTTATACTGTGCGCCTGCGGTAGTACTCTTATCCCAGGCGCATTTGTACACTGTGCGCCTGCGGTAGTACTGTTATCCCAGGCGCATTCGTCCACGGTGCGCCTGCACTAATGTTACCCCAGGCGCATACTGAAGTTTATGCGCCTGTAGTAAGTTCGGGTGGGTAATGAGTAAGGCAACGAGAAGTGATAGCGCAAGTGATACATCGAGCATATATATCGTGGATACATATATATAGATTGATTTAGCGAGATACCATACATGTAGATTTTTCTTCTTTTAATTTTCTTTTTTGTTTCACTTCCCTGTTTTCTTTTACATTGATTTATAAAACATGGAAAACAGAAGGTTACTTTTATTAAAAACAGAAAACAGACGCGCTAGCACGCCGCAGTTTCGCCGGAATACAAATTCTTTTATTAAAAAAGAGAAAACAGACGAACACTACTCCTCGTCGTCGTCGTCGGGGAACTCGTCGCTGACCTCCTCCGGGTCATCGTCGTTGTCGAACTCATCGGTGACCTCCTCGTCGTCGTCGGAGGTGCATGATGGTATGTCCGAGATAGGCCCCCACCTCGGATCGTCGGAGGCCCAGACTTCGCCGGCGTGGTCGGCCCGATGAAGCTCTTGCAGCGCATTCGTCCTCGCCTCCCGAGCGGCATCTAACTCGAGGTGGCGTTCGAGGCGGCGCTCCGCCCGCTCAGCCGCGCGGGTCTGCCAGAGCTCCTCGTCGGCGCTCTCCTCCCCCGGGTTGTTCCGGTAATACTCGCGGACGACGCGGTCTTCCATGGCGTCGACTAGGCCCTGAAACGCGCGGTGGCGGAGTTGGAGGTGGTCGGCGGCAGTGACGATATGCGGCTTTGGAGCCCTGGCCTCCGCTTCCCAGACGGTGTGGCAGTCGTGAAGTTCATCAGCGACCGCGGGCGGTTGAGGCGCCAGGCCGCCGCGTCCCAGGCGCGGGCGGCCTCCGCCGCCGTCGCAAAGGAGCCGAGGGGGATGCGGTCGTCCCCCCAGCGGATATCTGCGCTGAACATTCCGTTCTGCCGTGCTCGGACGCCGCGGAAGCCGGTGGTGCTGTTTCTCCTCGGAGGCATTGTGGAAGCGCGACGGTGCGTGGAGAGGAGTGGGCGCGTGGAGAGGAGAAGACGCGCTCGAGGCGCGACAGTTTATACCGCGCCCTCCTGGCCACGCGTCACAACTCCCGCGCCACGCGTGAACGCGTGAACTCCCGCGCCGGTTGTTAACGTCAACCGGTACTAAAGGCCTGTACAGGGGGGGCGCACATTTCTTTTCTTCTTATTTCTGTTTCCAAAGGGGGTGTAGAACAAAACAAACGGTATCGCCGTCATACAGCCCAACCGTGGCTAGCTACTGGGTGCATATATGCATACCAAATGCACGGCTGGACGTATGACGGCGAATCCGGATGTTTTGTATTTGCTCGATGAACTGAATATATGATGTATCAAACCTTAAAGGGGTGTATAAAACAGACGGTATCGCCGTCATATAGCCCAACCGTGGCTACTGGTGCATATATGCATACCAAATGCACGGCTGGACGTATGACGGCGAATCCGGATGTTTTGTATTTGCTCGATGAACTGAATATATGATGTATCAAACCTTAAAGGGGGGTGTAGAACAAAACAATCGGTATCGCCAGCATACAACCCTGCAGTGGCTACTGAGTGCATATATGCATACCAAATGCACAGCAGGGCGTATGCTGGCGAATCCGATGTTTTGTATTTGGGAGATGAACTGAACGGTGTATGAAGCTGGGCTATATAGGGTCCTCTGGCTCACAAAGTGTTGAGCTAGGGTTTTGATCCAACGGTTAAGAAACATCTCATCCAACGGCTCACAACAGCTCGAAAGAAACACACGTAGCCCTGATCGTACGGCTCACAATCAGCTGGAAAGAAACACACCCCGGATCCAACGGCTCACAAGCGGTTGAAAGAAACACACGATCCGTGTGATTCTATCTGATTGGTCCAAACGAAACCCTAACCCATTAAGTCCGGTTGGTGTCCCCAGCCGGGACTAAAGGGATGATCCGTTTCTATTTTTCTTCTTGCCTTTCTTCTGATTGCGCCGTAATAACCATGGAACATCTTCATCATTTAACTGAATGCTTGGATCATCTTTGACTTTGAAGGGAGGAATTTCATCAAATTTATTGTAATCTTCTGACATGTCTGTCTTGTCCTCGACTCCCACGATGTTTCTTTTCCCTGAAAGAACTATGTGGCGTCTTGGCTCATCGTCTGATGTATTCGCTTCCTTATCTTTTCTTTTTCTCGGTCTGCTAGACATGTCCTTCACATAGAAAACCTGAGCCACATCATTGGCTAGGACGAATTGATCATTGTCGTACCCAAGATTCTTCTGATCCACTGTTGTCATTCCGTACTTCGGGTCTACATTCACGCCTGACAGGTCGAACCATTTGCACCGAACAAAGGGACCTTAAAGGAAGGTCCGTAGTCAAGTTCCCATATCTGCTCTATGTAACCATAGTATGTGACCCTTTGCCCGTTGTCGTCTTTTGCATCAAACCGGACGCCACTGTTTTGGTTGGTGCTCTTTTTATCTTGGTCTGCCGTGTAAAATGTGTTACCATTTATCTCGTACCCTTTAAAGGTCAATATAGTCGAAGATGGTTGCTTGGCCAACAAGTATAGCTCATCTTCAACAATGTTGTCATTAATGAGACGTCTTTGCAACCAACCGCCGAAAGTCTTCGCGTGTTCTTTAGCAATGAAATCTTCAGGTTGCTCCGGGTATTTCAGCGTAAAATATCCGTGTGTTCCTGGATATATGGAGCCGCCAAGCTGGAATTAACTAGAACTGTGTAGTGTGCTTGAGTGAAAGATTGCTCGTCCATACATGTTGTTGATTTCTTTCCTAGCGTGCCTTTTCCACGCAGTCTCCCCTCATGGCGCGACTGAGGAACACCGATCGGGTTCAGGTCAGGAATAAAGTCAACACAAAACTCAATGACCTCCTCTGTTCCATAGCCCTTGACCATGCTTCCTTCCGGCCTAGCACGGTTTTTAACATAATTCTTCAAGACTCCCATGAACCTCTCAAAGGGGAACATATTGTGTAAGAATACAGGACCGAGAACGGAAATCTCTTGGACTAGGTGAACTATGAGGTGCGTCATAATATTGAAGAAGGTTGGTGGGAACACCAACTCGAAGCTGACAAGACATTGGACCACGTCCTTCTGTAAACTTGGTAGAGTTGCTGGATCGATTGCCTTCTGAGAAATTGCGTTGAGGAATGCACATAGCTTCACAATGGGTACTCGCACGTTTTCTGGCAGAAGCCCCCTCAATGCAATCGGAAGTAACTGGGTCATGATCACGTGGCAGTCATGAGACTTTAGGTTTTGGAACTTTTTCTCTTCCAGGTTTAGTATTCCTTTTATGTTCGACGAGTAGCCAGACGGGACCTTGATACTGCTCAGGACTTGGAAAAAGATCTCCTTCTCTTCCTTGGTAAGAGCGTAGCTGGCAGGACCTTTGAAATTCTCTGGATTCATCAGGTCGTCTCGTTCGTGCATACGTTGGTGGTGCAGCCGTGCTTTTGGTGTATCTCTCGACTTCTTCCCATGCACGCCCAATAAGTTTAGCAGGTTCACACAAATATTTTTCGTCACGTGCATCACGTCGATCGCAGAGCGAACCTCTAGGAATTTCCAATAGGGTAGTTCCCAGAATATAGATTTCTTCTTCCACATGGCTACGTGGTTGTCGGCGTCATTCGGAACAGATTGTGCGCCAGGACCCTTACCAAAGATTACTTTTATATCTTTGACCATGTCATATATATCAGTACCTTTAGGGAGGGTTGGCTTCCTCCGTGTATCTGCCTCGCCTTTGAAATGCTTTCCTTTCTTTCTTACGGGATGCCTGTCTGGAAGAAATCGACGATGCCCCGGGTACACATTCTTGCCTATATGTATACTTTCAGTCTCGCCTAAACAGTGTGTGCATGCGCGTATCCCTTGTTTGACTGTCCTGAGATGTTAAGAGCGGGCCAATCATTGATGGTTACAAACAGCAACCCTCGTAGGTCAAATTCCTCTTGTTTGTACTCGTCCCACACACGTACACCTTCGTCAGCCCACAACTCTAAAAGTTCATCAACCAGTGGCCTGAGGTACACATCAATGTTGTTGCCAGGTTGCGACGGGCCTGGGATAAGCACTGGCATCATAATGAACTTACGCTTCATGCATAACCAAGGAGGAAGGTTATAGATACATAGAGTCACGGGCCAGGTGCTATGACTGCTACTCTGCTCCCCAAACGGATTCAGGCCATCTGTACTCAGACCAAACCTTAAGTTTCTTGCGTCACGTGCAAAGTCCTCGTACTTATCGTCGATGTTTCTCCACTGCGACCCATCAGCGGGTGTCTCAGCATATCGTCTTCCTTACGGTCTTCTTTGTGCCATCGCAGCAACTTGGCATGCTCTTTGTTTCGGAACAAACGTTTCAACCATGGTATTATAGGAGCATGCCACATCACCTTGGCAGGAACCCTCTTCCTGGGGCGATCGTCGCCCTCAACATCACCAGGGTCATCTCGCCTGATCTTGTACCGAAATGCACCGCATACCGGGCAGGCAGTTAAATTCTCGTGCTGACCGCGGTAGAGGATGCAGTCATTGATGCATGCATGTATCTTATGCACTTCCAATCCTAGAGGGCAGACAACCTTCTTTGCTTCGTATGTACTGCAGGGCAGCACGTTATCTCTTGGAAGCATCTTCTTCATTATTTTCAGCAGATTTTCAAATCCCTTGTCAGATAATCCATTCTCTGCCTTCCATTGCAGCAATTCCAGGGTGGTGCCCAGCTTTTTCTGGCCATCTTCGCAATTTGGGTACAACAATTTTTTGTGGTCTTCTAACATGCGCTCCAACTTCAACCTCTCGTTTTCACTTGCGCAGTTTATCTGTTCTTCACGAATGACCTGACGAAGATCATCATCAGACTCATCAACAATGTCCTCAAGTTCAGGCTCGTCTTCCCCCATTTCAGTATCACGTGTTCACCGAACATAGGATAATTATCATCATCCTCTTCTTCTTCATTGTCTTCCATTACAACCCCTCTTTCTCCGTGCTTGGTCCAACAAAAATAACTGGGCATGAAGCCTTCTTGCAACAGGTGGGTGTGTATGGTTCTTGAGTTATGGAAATTCCTCTTATTCTGGCATTTTTTACATGGACAAAAAAAAAATCCATTCTGCCTGTTTTTCTCAGCCACATTGAGAAAACTATGCATGCCATTAAGGAATTCGGGACGACGTCGATCACTGTACATCCATTGCCGGTTCATCTGCATTATATAAATTTATCAACAACCATTATGCTAAATCATCATGACTAAATTAATTAATTAATACAAAAAGTTCATCACACGTTAATACCAAACTAGCGTATAGTGACCATACATATATAGTTCTCATAAAAATACACACTGAAACCATCCATAAAAACTCTCTCTAATTAATGCATTTAAAAACAACAACAAATGCGATCAAAATCGCAACAAAGGTAACAATTGACCCGACGGCATAATGATACCAAGCCTCTTTACTAATTGCATATTCCTAATCTTTCTAATCTTCAGGCGCATTGCGTCCATCTCGCTCTTGTGACCATCGACGACACCGGCAAGAACCTTTTCCAAGGTCATCTTCTCTCTTTCAGTTTTTTCCAACCTTTCTTCAGTTTTTTTCAATCTTTCTTTCAAGCCAACATTTTCTTGTTCAACTAAGTATAACTTCTCAACAATAGGGTCGATTGGCATTTCCGGTTCCACTACCTCCTAGATAAAAATATCTATGTCAAGTTGGTCGGCGTAAGTAATTGTCGTATAATCAGGAAATGAAAATATGTAGTGAAAAAAGATAATATACCACATCCGAATCATAGACTGGACGAGGGCCAACGGGGACGGATATCAAAACCATGGCGCTATGTATATAAAAAAAATAACCAACAATAAGAAAATTATATACAAGTAAATATATACGTAAATCATACAAATCAAAATTGTTTTGGTAAATAAAAACAATAGGCTCACCAAGGTTGTGTCGGTGATGGGGCGATCGACGGCAGTGAGGAAGGGGACAAGGCGCGCGACACTAAAAAAACCACAAATCATAATTAATTTTGAGCTCAAATTGCATCAATTTGTATACATAACAAAATGAATAACAAATTCTAGCTTAGGCATTTCATCAAACACCTAGCTAGCACAACAAAAATGAAATGAGCAAGAAAACGAGCAAAACTTGCAATGCCGGAAGAGGGAATGTTGATGCTAACCGTAGGACCGATGGGTACCAACAATCTTGACAAATGGTGGAGAAAAATGGGGATGGATTAGACCTCACAAGAGGAAGGAGAGAGCAAAAATGGAGTTGAGCTAGAGCTGGAAAAAATGGAGCTGAGCTCGGGGTGGTATGTAGGGTTTAGGGGAGGGCTTTAGGACCGGTTTGTGTTACAAACCGGTTCTAAAGGATATGACAGCGGGACCCGCAGTAGCTGCAAAAAATGAGAAAACCTGTAGAACCGGTTTGTGATACAAACCGGTTCTAAAGGGTCTGCCCCTGGGCCCCCCTCCCTGCAGCAAATGACCCGCAAGGCCTTTAGGACCGGTTTGTGTTACAAACCGGTCCTAAAGGCCTTGCGGCCATTTGCTGCATGGGTGGGGCCCAGGGGACAGAATCTTTTGAACCGGTTTGTATCACATCCGGTTCCATTGTGCTTGGCTCAATGCCCTGTTTTCTACTAGTGTTGTGAAACAAAATAAGAGATGCAAAAGTCTGTCTCATATTAAATATATTGTAGGTGAAAGTTTATATGTATTTTGTGTATGAAATCAAATGAGAGAATCGGGTTTGCATTTTCCATTGCATCCACTTGTTCGCCACCTAACTTGTTTTTTCTGAAATTGACGAGCTCCTAGGTTTGCATTTATACAAAAAATTGTAGTTGTGCTTCACAACTTTTGTTGGGGATATGGTCCCTTTCCGTGACCGACCGATCTATAGACTGCTAAAGAAGAAACCTAATTATTGCTCATGGCTGTAATAATTTAACAGGACTTTAGCTAATAAAACTCCAGTGTTTATGATACATCTTACACAAATAATGTGGTTTTGGAATGTCACAGCTGGAAATCCCGTTGCATGCACCTTCCTAGAAGCTGTCTGATCATTCTATTTGCTTATTCTATTTATTGCCCCTATTGATGTTTAAAGTTATTGCATTTCGTTGACGGGGCATATTATTCTTAGCTAGACTGAAAAGGCTATGTTTCCCGCATAATTATCCATGTCATGTTTGTGTTCTATCCGTTTGGCAATGTCCATTCTTTTCACTAACGCCGCTAATCAAAAATAGCAACTCGAGTTGCCGATCTAGCTGATTGCAATAGGTTTAGAAATATTGGTTCTGCCTGGTAACACGTTTGTATTAGCTTTAATATATTTTGCATCTTCTTTATTGGTTTAGAAATATCGGTTCTGCTTTTTTGACACGCGGGTTTTGGTTATAAATGAACTGAACTATGTGGTTAATGGATCCTGCCAATGAACCAAATGTATGCATGCTTAAAATGTTGGCATGCAGATGTTAAGATGTATGTCCTCATATTACGTTAGGTACTATTTGGATCTTTTTGTTGACCAATTATGAAGAATCAACGTTGATATGCTTATGGAGCCTATGTGTAGGCCCAATGCAAGTGTTTTGATGATTTTCTTAGATTCTTTCCTACTTAATTTCTTTCATGTGGATCTATACTCATGATATAAGGCCAAGTATTTTTATTTTGATGGTTTGTTTCTTTTCAAAGGTCTAATTATGTGTGGTACAATGTTCTATTTTTGCTAGCCTCCAATGCATGCCAAATTTCTCTCCTCTTCTTTCGTGGGTGGGGTACGTCATGGCGGAGCTGCTGCTAATGGTGGCATAGCAGCCAATTCGTTGGTCGGAGTCACATGTGAAAATACTCTTTTTGTTCTTATTTACATCAAATAGATTGTTAATTTGGTTACCATTTGTGTGGAAGCACCAAATTTTTTTTACGCTCACTCATGTATATGCACTGCTTGATCTTGTCTGAAAATTGTTAATTTAGTTTGCAACTACAACTTGCACAATAATACAGTCAGATGAATGCATTGACTCTGCTTCTGGGATATGTTTTATTGTTGAAACTAATGTTGGATTTGTATCCTATTTATTAATGCTTAGTCAGTCATTTCTTGGATTATATTTTTATCTCATCTAGGTCATTTGCATTCAAGCTTTTTGAGAGAAGGGTCTTAATAATAAGTTTGTTCATTTTCCGCATTATAGGTCTATAAGAATTGGAGTCTGCACTTCCGCTTTAGCTTGATAGCCTTGCAGAATACCTCCATGGATGGTGCTTTATAGCCTTGCTGAACAAATATCTTAAACATATGTGTACTTGGTTTTGCCGCACTGAAGTCAACGAAGCACAAATATGGGCAGTACATCCTTCAGTGAGTTATATCTTCAACACATATGTACTTGAATGCAGATGCAGTTACAAACCTGAATGGAGAAGAAGTCCCTTCCACACAGAATGCACCAAATCTTCATGATATTTAGTTCAATGTACTGTTACAATTTGTGTGACGCCCCGGGATCGGGCACTATGCAGATTTCAGCATTCCCGCCAAAATCCACATAATAACCGATTCCAGGTTGCCACTTGTGATAACATTGCAACAGTTCACGAATAATCCACAACAACCACAGCATAGATATATACAAGATGACTCAAACGAGCCAGGGATACAACTGATACAATACAAAGATCCAAATAACAGCGGAAGAAACAACATAGCTTCTGGCTACGGACAAGATACAAATTGGACTAAGAGTCCCGAAGATAACCGATGGCGTCCAATCCCTGCCCAGGCCAAGCCGGAGGGATTCCCAAGCTAACGTCGTCAGACTTCAAACCTGTTGACTGCAATGTTGAATATGCAGCCACGAAAAAGATTCGTGGGTCAGTACGGTTAGGTACTGGCAAGTGGATAACCCATACTCACAAGATACCGGCGTAGCCAGTCATCACAAGATACAAATACTTTGGGATCAACGAAAGGAAGGGATTATTGCAAATAAGCGGCAGCGGGCTGCACCAACCAACTACAGAGACTCACTACAACATCCGGCTAAAAGAGAGGGATAAGATAGCGTATCGTAACCAACTACAACTACTCACCAAACAAACCCATCCAATGTTACCCCCTACTAAGGAAGCAACCCAAGGATAACTCACATTGTTGATTAGGGTGAAGTTCAGGTTATTGTGACAATATGCCTATTACTAGTCAAGTTGTTACAGTTAGGTGTAATTTGTCTGAGTACTTGTTAGCCAGTACTTTCACCAAGTAATCCATAACCGCGGAAAACACGGCTTCTCGAGAAGATTCATCCCTGCAGGGTGTGCTCCAGTACCCGTACACACTCAAGCCACCAACTAAAACTCAGGTTGGCTTGACACGACCCAAGCCATCTCTACAACCCATCCTAGGAGCCACGGAGCTATAAGGTCCCAGCCACGCAGCCGAATACTCAGCGCAGGTGTGCAAAACTCCCGCAGGACACAACACCCCGGCACTACAGGCCTCGCCCTATATGCATCATCATCATCATAACCATCACCAGTAACCATGGGGGGCCCTCCCATTATGCAAAGGAGCAAATGGAACACCCGAACTAAGTGTGGCTCTTCGGACAAGCTGCAGATCAGGTCTAAGTCGAGGGGGGTCCCATACTACCACCCGGATGCGGTGAGCACGCTCATCATGGATCAGTAGACAAGACTCTTTTCCTAGTTTCGACACTAGCAGGCTTCAAAACCCTAACCCGGGCCTCCTGCCGGTGCCTTATCATCAAATTATTATTACCCAAAACATTAACAGTTTGTTGATTGAATTGAAACCCAACTACCAACTAAACAGGTGATACGACAACGGATAACAAGACTCGAGCACAAACAAACCTAAGCATGCAATTACGACACGAGGGCCAACAGGGTAAACAAACAACAGTTGATAGGAAGTGGAAGGGAAAGCTATATCATGGCTGCAAGGTAAACATATAATAGGATCGAGACACAAGCATCGTATCAACCGGCTAGAATAAGAACAACGGAAAGCATCGGTAACAAGTGATGAAAGGCAGCCATTTGGCACCAAGTGAGTATACTTGCCTGAGATCCCGCAAGGTAGCAGAACTTGTCGTTTCTCACATCATCTCAACGTCCTATCCGGGAAGAAGCAACGAACCTCGAACAAACAACGGAATGCAACAATTACTTCTACGGCAAAAGATCCAGCATGATCCTATTTTATATGCATGGCATGGCAAGATGCAACAGGGGAAACAACTTAAGCAATTTAATCGGAACCGGAGTCCGGAGAAATAGGAATTTGTTCAAGTTGTTTATCTAACCATCAAGTTAAATGTTGTTTAGCATGGAAAACAATAAAGTAGATGAGTTAGGCAATTTAAATGGAATGGGGCAACAGCTGGAATTAATTAGCCCACACATTCCATACGTTGTCATATAGATGAACATGCATAACAAGATCTAAGATGCACAAGATAAGATGCAAACAGGAATATGAATGGCATGAACATGTTAAAGATATGAAACTGACTGGAAAACATATTTTATTCGTTTGGTTTGGAATTAAAATGGATTGGTTATGAATTTTGGCAATTTAAAATTGCAGTAAATAAGAGGTGAAACAATTATTCAATTTAAAGGTTGCAAACCAGAAAACAAAGTTGATATTCAAGTGTGGCATTTAATTTTGGATGGAAAACATGTTTTGAGTATTTAATTTGGAGCAACCATTTGAAAGTTATTAATTTTGCCATTAATTAACCAATTTAAGGATTATTAAATAACATTAATTTTAATTGCCCAAATTGCAAAACAAAGTTGATAAACAGAAAGTACATTGAATTTGGACTGAAAAACATATTTGATTTGTGTGATTTGAATTAATTATGAATTAATTTTGGAATTAACCAAATTGGAAAAGAATTGTTTGAATTTGAAATTTGAAACAATTTGAATTGTGCAAAACAGAAAACAATTGGCATATTTGAAAAGTACAGGAAATTTGGAGTGGAATACATATAAAATTTGTGTTATTTGGATTTGTAAATTAAAAGTTATAGCTATTTGAATTTTTGAGTTATTAAACATTTCTGAAAAAAAAGAAAAAGAAAACAGGGGATAGAATTTTTGGCACCGTGGCTTGGCTACTCGCACTGGATGACCAGTGGGTCCACGCCATGGTGGCGCTGACTGTGCGTGGGTGGCAGCTGAGGTGGCACAGGGAGCGTATGACGGGTGGGGCCGGGCTCGCGGAAGAAAATGTGGAAAAAAGGGCCCCTTGGCGCGGCCGAGAGGGATCGATCTCGGGACCTAGGGTGTGCGCGCCAGGGGTGCTAGCCAGTGCGCTGGCTTGCGCTTCGTGACAGTACAAGGGCAGGGGGGTACATACTTCTGTCTGCGCATACACTGAACTTACTGAATTTTTGTTTGGGGTGCAGGTTACTGAATTCGATCGGAGGCAACAGAGCGCCGTCGGTCGCTGGCTGCTCGCGCGCGCTGTCCGCCGCGGCTCGCCGCCGTGTGCGTGCGGTGGCTGCCGGTGCTCGTGCGGGCCGCCGTGCGTGGGCCAGGAGGGTAGGGAGAGGAGAGAGATCGAGCGATGAGGGCTCACCTCGCTCGGCTGTCGATGAAGCCTGCCGACGGAGAGGAAGGTGACGGTGGCCGGCGACGGCGCGGCCACCACAATGCCTCCCAGCAAACGGCGAAGGGGCGCGGCGGTAGAGGGGATAGCCGCGGTTCCATTCCCGCCGTCAGCGGCCCGCGGCCTATACCCTTTCCCCGCCGCCGTGGTGATCCCTCCTCCGGTCATAGCAGCATCGGTGGTTGCAGAGGGATGTACAGAGAGTGAGGGAGGTGGAGAAGATGGGAAGATGGCGGCGGCGTAGGAGGAAGGAGAGAGGACGGTCTAGGGCTGGCTAGGCAGCAGGGGGCGTAGGTTTTAAGGGGAGCCTAGCCTAGTACGGCAGGAAATCGGAAGGAGGAGGGGGAAACTCACGGTGGCGATGCAGTCGTACCGATGACGACATGCTCGAGGAGGAAGATGACAAATCGAAGGGGTATCGGGCCTGAAGGTGGGCTTGGAGGAAAAGAAACAGATGGGCTGGCTGCCTCTCTCACCTCTCTCTTTTATTTTATTTCCTCCTCTCTCTTTTTTTTGTAAAGGATGAGAGTAAGAGAGAGATAGAAAAGAGTTTTGGGGAAATTTATTTTATGAAATTTGTATTAAGTTACAAACAGAAATTAAAGCAATTGTTAATCTTAGATTCACAATTTTGAAAGTTTAATTTGATTTAAAGGTGTTAGTTGAATTTGTTTCTCAAAGAGGGTTTGGGTTGTTTATTTGATAACTAAATTTTATTAATTTGCAACACAACAACAACAAGTAGTTTAAAAATATTTTCAACAATTTGAAATTATTAATTGGATGTTAAATTGTTAGGTGATTCTCAAATAGTGTTTGGGTTGGAGTTTTGGGAAATAAACAAATTGTATTTAATAAGCAACAAGCAATTATACAAACATTATTGAGATTAGCTTGTTTGCCAAATTTTAATTTTTAAACCCATATTGGGATATGATAAATAGGATTGCTTTGATTTGAATTATTTCAGTGGTGAGGCAAACATGGTGCAATGCAATGTGATGCATGTGATGCATGCAAAAAAAAGAAAAACAACCAACTTCTATTTAGGGTAACACCCCAGGTGTTACAATTTGGCATTTGAGTTATTAGTGCTTTGTTGTTTCTATTTATCCCGTAATATGATGTTTCAGTTTGGTACTTATCCCGATGCAATATCTCCTAGATTTTGATACAATATCGCTACATATCTGCTTATTAAAAGCCATTGCTTGATTCAAACCTGATGCAATTTGTGTGGCACTATATACTGTTTTGCTACATTGGCACCTGATGCAATTTGTCTTGCACAATAAACTGTTTTGCTACATAGGCACCTGATGCAAACCTGAAGAAAAGACCAGTATTGCACATTAAACTGGACACTGGGAAGAGTTTCCTATCACACATAATGCATTTGAGCTAGAAAATTTAATTCTGGCTAGACAAGTGTGCAAATTTCCATTCAAATCAAACTCAGTTTTATTCATTCCCATATCGTATTCAAGTAACACCTCTGACTAGGATTGCACAAACGTAATACGCTATTGCACAGGAAATAAAAACAAATTACAAATGCAAGTTCATAGCAGACGGCCCCAAAATAGCTACCGGCCCAAAATATATCGCGTTGTAGGTGAGTGTCGCCTTGTCATAGTAGTTCTCCTTGGATTGGTTGCGGTCGCATGATGTGGCCCGGTCACCGGGCTTGAAGCTGGACATGCCGGTGCCAACCTTCGTAACTACGCTGGTGATCTCGTGGCCGGTTACGACTGGGTACATGGTGACGCCCGGATGTCGGTGTCTCACATCCTGACTGGGAACATGGTGACGCCCGGATGTCGGTGTCGCACAATCTTGAGAAGGGCACGACCTGGACGGACGAGCATCTCAGCTCTAGCAGCCTTAGCTTAGCTTATATGGAGTCCTTGGTGATTCAGTTTTTTTTTTGAACAAAGGAGCGTCCCCGAAGGGATTGGAAGCCTAACATTAAAAACATGCGGTGGATGTACAAATTATTACAAAGGACCTCATAACATAAGAAATTAAGCATAGGTCCCTGGCTTTTGCAGAAAAGATCCCGCTAACAGATGAGAAAAAGCAATCAGATCCTTCTCTTTGTCCACCACCGAGCCGGAGCTTGGCATCGCCGCCGTCGCACTTGGAGGCGGGGACGGAACTACTTGCCGCCAAGAAGACACCACCTGCGGGAACCAAGCTGAAAAGGGGCCTCACAATGGAGGTTATATTAATGCCGGAGCCGTTCACCGGCGATTGAGTAGGCCAGTCCGTGGCCTTGGAAGCTCGACGGCATGATCCTGCCGCCCAGGTAAAGCTCGAGAAGATGGCTTCCCAACTCCACCGCTGCTTGATGCTGCTTCTCATCCAGTCCGCCCCCCATCTTCCGAGACCACCTCGATAGATGAAAGAAGAGGAGATTGGAATAAGAACCAGAACCCCCGCCGCATTTGATCTCTTACCATCCCTGTCCGAGTAGACCGACCCGCCATCAAACTTCACACTCCTGCCACGGGTGGAAGGAGGCAGGCGAAGATGATCAGAGTGGATCGAGATCAGAGAACCTGGCTCAGTAAGCCAATAGCAGGCAGCGCCGCCTGGTGCAGAACTCCACCATGGAGCCGCACACAGCAGCCAAACTGCCCTGCTCAACAGCGAGCCATCACCGTCGTCAAGCCTACTGCTCTGCATCCGCCGATGCAGCTGATGCCGCTCCACATTCAGCAAGGCAGAGCGGGAGCAGCAGTTCCCCTCCTCGCCGCCACGGCCGGCCAGAGGAACACCACTGTCCATCTCCCCCAAGACTCTGAAGTAGCAGATAAGGCACGCGATCTTATTGAACCAAACCTGCTCCGCTTCAATCGAGTGGGCAAGCCTCTATGGCTTCTCCCTGCAAGAAGGAAGGGAGCGACCTCCTGCGTCGCTGCGAGTCGCCGGAGGAAGTTCGGGGGAAAAGAGGAGCGCCAAAACGGCGAAAGCAAGCACGACGGCTAACAACGACCTACTCCTAATATTCACAGGCCTAGCCACGCCATCTGCTCCGAGCCAAACGGCCGCGCCGCCGGGGGAAGGAGATGGACGGACCGGCAAGAACCACGGAGGGTCAAAGACGACTCTCAAAGCGGTGGGTGGGGAGTGGGAGGGGACTGTTCGCCCGCTCCTTGGTGATTCAGTGGCCCGATCGTTATACTTCCATCATCCACCTTTTCCAGAAACATTATGAGCATCTCTCTAAAAAAAAGAAACATTATGAGCACAACAGCGCAAAAATTCAGGCCGAGCTAAGCAAAGCACAACAACGCAAAATTCAGAGACAAAAGGATAGAAAGAACATTTCAGAATGATCACTCACCTTCGTCCTGTCCTTCAAGCATAGCTTGTCGTCGCCGTTCCAGTAGCACACGGCCGTATCCTTCACGCACAATTCGCTAGCGCCGCCCCTGCAACTACCAATGACGACGCCACCACAAACCTCTACTTCCGAGCGCGCGACGACATCTTACGGCGATTCAAGCGGGCGCGATCAGTTCTAGGAGTTCTGTGGAAGTCTCTCACTGCCACCTATCATGAAGAGCCCTCTCAGTTATGAATGATGTAGAACGGGGATGTTAGGAGCTCCGATGATTATATGCATCCCTATAGAATCACATTGCCGCGTATTAGTTTTCCCGTGGTTCGAAATTTGGTATTTGTCATTTTATAGTGCATGTCACTTTACTTTACTGCCTCTTGACCTACAAATCCTCCTTATAGTACCTATTTTGGTGTGTTTTTTTAGTTGTGAAATTAGTCAATCTCCAAGTTGAATATAAATATGTTATCGTTGGTATTGACTCCCATCTCATTGAATGTATCTAACATATTACTTTTGTGTAGCTTATATGTATAGTCGTCTGGGATACAAATCTTCTATTCATATTCCTGTTAAATGCCAAAGTGTCTGGCAACATAAGTGTTTTACTGATGATTACAATATGTGAGAATTAGCACTACATAATTTATAGGATATAAATGGGTGCAGGGCCGCAAGCCGGCTACATGCTGAACATCCTTAGCCTTTGATGCTTTTGTTGGGATTTCCCACAGGATCGATCACATACGAACTAGACGGACAAGACGCGGACAAAAACTTTTGCCAAGGGCACGTATCGCGCCCTTTATTTTTCTCTTTATTGCTGTCAAATCTCACGGTACAACTTCTTGTGCACCAAGGGTGCGTATATATACACGACCCAAGACTGCTGCCAGACTAGACCTACTCGGATACAAATCCTAGACAGACTCAAACAACTAGCTAGCTACGTATGGCATGCAAGCCCATAACAATCACGTGGACAGGGACCTATCCGACTTGGACTCTACTACTCACACAACACACGTTACGTGACCATGTATTACTACTACGTCTAGACTTACCAAATTATAGAAAATCTAATTAATATAAACTCAAGATTATTCCTAACAGTCTCTCCCTAATCTTGACTCTTGGTCTTCCATGCTCCTCTGATCTTGAATCCGTGCACATCTGCGTCTTGTCTAGGTCTCGCACCACGACAGGTCTAATTGGCTCTCCCCAACTTCGACTTGGCGAATTTTACGGAACAAATCAAACATGATTCGGACTACCCAGTCACGCTAGAAACCTTGTGGCAAACACCACCCGTGGATCACTCCATCCACCTAGCCGTGATACATGCCGACACCTCGTGGACTAGACCATCCACTCCAGCCTCATGTAGAGCCATGGCCTCATTGAAGAGACTCACCTTCTCTGGTTTACCGCCCCCTCACACTTGAACTTGATCCTCTCGTCGAGACATGTAGACCTGGTTGAGGCGCGCTGACAGCCACACGCCATCTTGTTTTTGCGCCTTCGTCCATGATGATAAATCACACCGTACAGTCCCTCAACCGCGACGCTTCAGCTGTAACAGATTCTCACAGAGACGAGCACTTGGACACACCGATGACTCACTGACACGACACCGATCACACATGCAAACGTGCACACACTTCGACTCATCTAACTCCCCGGTTGACAATCTTGACGAGACTCCCGGCACCGCACCTCGGCACCACCGCTCCATCAACGATCATCCAACTCCACTGCCTTGCCGACGACAACTCCTGCCGCCTCCTCCTTGTCACTTCGTCGAGCGACAACCGCCCGCCGTTTTCCTCCTTGTCGCTCCAACGAACGACGATTGCCCGCCCCGAGGCGCTAGTACGGGTCGCCTCCCCGGGGCAAGCGTGCCCTCAAATTTTCGACCTCGCTCTGATACCAATTGTTGGGATTTCCCACAGGATCGATCACATACGAACTAGACGGACAAGACGCGGACAAAAACTTTTGCCAAGGGCACGTATCGCGCCCTCTATTTTTCACTTTATTGCTGTCAAATCTCACGGTACAACTTCTTGTGCACCAAGGGTGCGTATATATACACGACCCAAGACTGCTGCCAGCCTAGACCTACTCGGATACAAATCCTAGACAGACTCAAACAACTAGCTAGCTACGTATGGCATGCAAGCCCATAACAATCACGTGGACAGGGACCTATCCGACTTGGACTCTACTACTCACACAACACACGTTACGTGACCATGTATTACTACTACATCTAGACTTACCAAATTATAGAAAATCTAATTAATATAAACTCAAGATTATTCCTAACAGCTTTTATTCAGGCTTATGTCAAAAAAAGCGTAATCTTTGTGTTGAACCTACATATATTAACCCTAACATTTTTGTCTGGGATACCAACCGTCTTCTTATTAACATGTGCAATACATCAGAATTACGGGCAAAATAATTAGTATTAACATGTGGCGCGCGGCAAACCGCGCTTTCAAAACTAGTTTGGAACATACTCTCTTGCCTAGAAACCAAGGGTGAACTTGTCTTAATCCAAAATAATTTGCACTAAAACAGAACTGGACCAGGCAGGAACAAAACGTTTGATCAGGGGCATGGCATACATATCAGTTCCATCAACCAATTGGACATATAATGTTGGGTAAATAGTATTTTCTTTAACTGACTATCTGACGGCTGCTCCATCAATCACTTGGACATATAATGTTAGGCAAATAGTGGATTTGGAGCATCCGCTACTGCTCAAAGGCACAACACTGTTTGGCAAATCCTAGATCCAAAGCGCTGCTACAATTTGTATAAACATCACATACACAGGACACACTACATACAGTCATCATACCTAGGAACAAATTACAATGGTGATTAATGCTTCCTTTGTGACGAGCATGCTGCTGCTGGCCCTTGCGCCGGTAGCCAGTGGCGGCATCGACTACAGTACCGAGGACCTGGCGCTTGTGGTGTTAATGCGCCAGTTGTACAACCCATGGTGTGCTTACTACCATCCACGTCGGGGATTAGAGCAAATGACTCTAATTCATCCATGTCTCGGTTCCATTTTTTTGTTTTTTGAATTTTTTGGCTGCTATACCTCGACAACAAGACCGAGAGATTCGAGATCTTTAAGGCGCATGTGGCGAAGATTGACAACTTGAACAAAGCTGCATCCACAACCGGCGATGCCTCATCAAATTCTCAGATGTAACCCATCGCGTAGAACCTTCAGGTCATTGTTTCCTAGCGGAAGAAGCCTACCGGCTAGACTTTTGGTTTCCTCCAATTTCTCACATAAACATTCTGGATATACTATTACAACAGAATAATAACAGGGCACAAATATTTGTCCTATCAAGCTAACTTGACATGCATTTGGTAGCAATTGAAACCGGCCAGGGTATTTATAGCATCTTTCTTCTCAGAAATGGCAATACAATATACCCTTAAGCACGTAGGAACTTGAGGCACATAGACGACATATAAACTACATGACTACATCACAAAATTGTTCTCCACAAAATCCAACTGATCAGTTATGATATAGTCATCATAACTTTGTGGTATGCTAACTACCCGCTCTTCATACCATTCATATTTTCAAAATTAAACGGGAGATATACCATACAAGAATCACTAGATAGATACAAAATACATTAGAACAACATACCTGATTTTGCTCTACATTTCTGTAAGAAAGTTAAATACCTGACATGAATAGTTTATGATACTAGTTACGACGCAATGGCAAGCTTTCCATAGGTAGCTTATAAGAGCGGTTGCGACTAAGGCATGGTGTAGATGTCCGACTGTTGTCGTGTTGCATGGGTTAAGTCGAAATCTCCCTTTTGAGGCCAAACTAACGAACTATGACATCAACCCTTATATTACTTCTGGAGACGCCCGAGAAAGATGTGAACATCCACTCACGCGAGAGAGGAAGTGCCCCGCCGCCACCTGTGACAGTGAGAAGGCCGTCGGTTGTGACATCGAGGATGGAAGGAGCGTGTGAGGGGCTAGTAGCAGCTAGATTTTGGCCCCCCTCTGCCGCCCGGGAGCGACACGGAAGGCGTCTACGAGAAGCAGTTTCTTCAAAAAAGCTCTGAAGTATAACCTGATCATACTTCAACATAAATGTTCACCCCTATTGACAAACTAGATATAATTAGCTATATATGAGCTTCATCTCAACCATGATCTCCAACCCGAGGTCATTAAGGTCTTAGTGGTGGATATCGACTACTTTAAACAAAACAAAAAACATCTTAGATGACATAGATCCAAACAGACAGGGCTGTGTGAAGGAAAAAGAGTACTAGAAAACCCGGGCAATGAAAAACACCGAATATGACACGTCCCTTTCGGCGATGGAACCACTCGGTCGTTACTACCTGGAGGCGCTCCAAGCGAAAAAGTAAGACCTCCCTCGGCTAATAATTCGTCAAAATTCCAAATAGAAACGTGTCGCGCACGTGACATTAAAATTGTTCCAAAGACACAAGAAAGAGCACGATGACATGCATAGGGAGTAGAAAACAACTGCCCAAGGTGTCTTGTTGTAACACGAGCTCATATATGAAAAAGCATGCCCAAATGAGTAACTTGTTAACTGAACTTTTGGCTTGCCATTTACTTCATTGACCATCATATATCTTTATTGCTATTATGATTGGCCATCATCTATATATTGACCATCATACATGGAACCGGTGATTCTATATTGTTTATTGTCCTTAATTTGTGTCATAAATTTTTTTATGTGTACGATGAAATCATAAAGGATCATGTGTATGGCTTAAAAAACCACGACGAATTTGAGTTTGATGACACGTACACGTACAGTTTTTTCTTTAGGGTACGTACGATGCCTCTATTTTTGTTGTTTGAGGGCCTGTGTCGCATCGCTTTGATTGGGCTTTCTGTCGAAGGAGGAGGCCTTGGCGCCATATACATTTCCGTCGGCTGGCGCCGCCGTCCTCGTACCTCTATGCTCCGTCAACGTTGCTTTATAGGAGGGGGACACCGCCGGCTGATGTGGTGCGCCGTGGAGCAACCAACGTCGGTGGGGGGAGGGAGGGGGGGGGGTAGAAGTTGCCGGCGGCTTGGGTAAGACAGAGTTACACTGAAAACCTACCTTCTAGCCCCGTACTAATCAGTTTCCCTACGCTTTGGTCAAAATTGCACTCTGAACTGAACCTGAAGTTTTTTTTTTTCCAATTCCTTCTGGTCTACAACAAATGCGTACTGCTTGGTTCCTCGGACTAGTGCTCAGTTCTACACCCGATTCCAAGTTATCTTCCTAATCTACGTTGATTAATGGAGGTTCATAACATAAATTGTCCAACCGTAGTTTCTATATTGTTGTAATTATTTGATCTAAAAAAAATCTTTTGATCTCAAATATTGTTGTAGTCGATGTGTGACTACGACGACGGCAGAGTTGCACTCATCTGTCACGCACACAAAGTCGAAAAACCTGATGTTGTCCCCCCATTGTCGTGCCTTTCTGTATCGTGGCAGTGGATGCAAGAAATCAGTGGAACATATACCTGTCCCGGACAGCAAGCAATACTGCAATACTGGTATTTTGTTCTTTCTAACTTTCCTCACAATCAAGCAATACTAGCATTTTGTGCTTTCCACTTTCCTTTTTTCGCAAGAAGCAAGGAAGCATGTCTTTTGCCCGCTTCTTGCTCTGGGCATTTTTTTCTCCACCTTTGCACCACACCTCTGCCCTTTCTCTGTGTTCGTGCAAGTTCTGCCCTTCGGGTTCCAATGGCGCAGCTGGTTGCAACCATGATGGTCGGATCACTGCTGTCGATCGTGAAGGATAAGGCGTCCAGCTACCTGCTCGACTAGTACAAGGTGATGGCAGGCATGGAGGAGCAGCACAAGACCCTCAAGCGCAAACTGCCTGCCATCCTGGACATCATCACCGACGCCGAGCAGACTGCAGCCCACAGAGAAGGGGTGGCGGCATGGCTCGAGGAAGTCAAGGCGGTGGCTTACCAGGCAAGTGAGGCCTTCGATGAGTTCTAGTACGAGGCGCTTCGTCGTAAGGACAAAAAGGAGGGGCACTACAAGGAGCTTGGATTTCATATGGTAAAACTCTTCCCCACTCACAACCGTTTTGTGTTCCGTAAAAGGATGGGAAAAAAGCTGAGCAAGATTTTGCAGGCCATCGAGGTTATTGTGCCAACAGGGGTCTTGCAGGGCAGGTATAAGGCGGCGGCACCCTTTAAGTAGCGCGTGCAAAGGAAGTTTGAGGAGGAGGACGGCCCTGTCCTCGTTACCCTTGCTCGGCGCAGGGGAGATCCATGCCATGTTCTCTCGATTTGGTAAGGTGAGAACGATAGAGTTCCAGGAAATAGAGAGCCAGGTTTTTTTTTTTGCAAAGAGAGAGGTTTCTTAAGTGCACAAGAGGACATGTAATTGTAAACTTTCTACTAGCTTCAGGCGAGGCACACGATTTTGATTGAGCACAGTAAAAAGAGGGATGCAAGGATGCACAAAAGGAGCATATATATTCACAGGATACGACGCCTTCATATATCATATGATCGAATCCCCAGAAAAAGTGTCCTATCCAAACTAGGTATTTGTTGAGCAAGCAATGACGGAGAGAAGTACAACCTTTTTTCTTGTACTTCGATCGGAAATATTTTTTCCCTTCACATCCAAAAGCTGACCAGAAAACTATAGAAATGATCTGGTAAAATGCTCTTATCTTCCTTGTTCACATTAACAAGCAATGTGAGACGACGAAGATGGCCAAGAGAGAAAAAACGATTCGTTAATCGAAATAATATGGGAATGTCAATGATCTCGAAATCCAATTCAAATCGAAGAGGCAAGCAAAGAGATGGTTGTTGTCGGGTAATGACAATCACAAGGCACCCTCAGCCACATGGATTAGAAGGCCAGTTCAGCGCTTTTTAAGACGCATTGGCAACTCTTCGCGATGATACGACGTACGAGGGATAGCGCAGTGCCTTTTAGGATTAGGATTCGGAAGTACCGTTGTATGATCTCCACTACAACATAGAGATATGTGACCCTCCAGCGGTTTTACTCCCTTGATGGTATGCTTCTTCCTTCCAGCTCACTCTGCCCTTGCAAGTATGTTCGAAAGCACTAGCTGAGCTACACAAAAGAATGAACATATTCTATATCCCCTTCGTAGATATATTCATTTACTTTTGCTAGAGAGAGTTGTGTTGGAAGTTGACAATCACTATCTCCTCTAGTGACGAGTGTTAACCTTACATGAATCATGCCAAAACTGAAGAAAAAGAGGAACTGGCGTACGGAGGTATGTGTCATACTTTTTCGGTCTGAGTACGTTCATATACTATATCTAAGATACTCCAAAACAAGTTTCGTGAAAATTATAAAATTGAGCATGTATTTTGCACTATATATTTAAAATACCTGTATATATGTACGTATAAAAGGAGTATTTAGAAAAATTACACATACTACATAAAAAGTAGTATATATACTCCCGAAATAGTAATATATACTGCATACTACATGTACATACTCTCCGGTATGATAGATACTGCATACATCATACTAAACACATGTGGGTGTAGCTACACCCGGGAGTAGACTGAATTTGTCATATATATATATATATATATATATATATATATATGTATATAAGTAAATGGTTTAGTACTCCTGGGTGTACGTACTCTCACGTGCAAATATACCACATAAATGATCCATTTATACCTTATTATTATTTTTAATATACTTCACTTTTTAATACTAAATACCACAAAACGAATTTTCTGGAAAAAAATATTAGATTCTACATATTTTATATTATGTGTATATATACTGCTTTTATGTACGTTTAAATAGTATGTTGGAAAAACCAAGGACGCTGATGATATTTTTTCCATACAATTTTTTTTGAGGTATCTTAGAATAATTAATGAGGTATATAAAAAATAATAAAGGGGTATAATACCTTCGTATGTGTGCTATATTGAGTATGGGAGTATGTACCACCAGGAGTATATAACAAGAGTCATATATATATATGTATGTATGTATGTATGTATGTATGTATGTATGTAAGTATGTATGTATGTATGTATGTATGTATAGGTATATATATGTATGTAAGTATGTATGTATGTATGTATGTATGTATAGGTGCTCAAATGCGGGCACCATGATGTCGGGACACCGGTATGAAATACAATATATTTTAGATATGTAGACACCATGGATACATCCGATATTTATACCTTGCGTATGTAGTACGTATATATAATCATAAGTATGCACATAGTGGGGTATATATACAAAAACTATAAATATACATATAGGTATATATACATGGGAAATTAACAGCTGACTAGGAGGGTAGCTACACACCCATCGTGGGATCGACGCGTGTCTGACGCCGTTCGAGATTGCTAACGCTAAAGGGGGGGGTCGACGCGGCTGCTATCCAGTGCTAACTTGACCATCTGCTTTTCCTTCTTCTTCTTTACCTCTCCCGTGACGTTTCTTTACCTCTTCCGTGACTTTCTTTCCTCAAAAACCAGCCTGCTCCCTCTTCGTGAATCGTGAATCCCTATCCATTTTCTCCACCAGGAAAGAAAGTTCCGTTGCTGGATTTGTTGTTGGGCGTAAAAATACGATGCCTTTACTGCTGCTATCTCCTTAGGGAATGGCCCTCGGATCTGGAAAAAGATGGCGTCAACGAGCAAGGATGGGGACGCGAGGTGAAGGCGGCGGTGAACAGGGACCTGGGAAGGAGGAACAAAGGGCGACCGCGTCGTTGATCACCGGCAGCGGGACCGGCAGCCATGGCTGCACGCGCGCCTCCTGCTGCGTCATGGCACCAGGATGCCCTTGCGCAGGCTAGCAGAGCGAAGACGACGGTGCCGCCGGCTCAGCTCAGTGAGCAAGACTCGCGAGGGTGTGATTCGTTTTTTGCTTAGTGTTGTGTTTTTGGGTCTCGATCCCAGATTTGTTTATTTAATTATCGGGGCTTGCGGTCATGTGTGTACTAGGTCTCACTTCTCTCCTCTTTCCCTGTTGTTTATTTAATTCTCTCTCGTGATTCCTTTTCTCTGCTGAAAGCCAGCCCGGGATCACGAGTCTATCTTTTCTCCACTCAACCAGCACTATGCTCTCTCCTCTGATGTCAGCTTTGGCTCCTCCCATCCCCATCCAATTTTATCCGGGCACGTCTCACCGACCATCTGGCCGCCGGAATCTGGATACTCATTGGTTCCTCGGCCATCCGTGTGTGGCTCGTCAGACACTCGCCACCAGGTGCAACGCTAGATTCGCCGCCCCAAATCGTCCATGGATCACCGTCCTGCCAAGATGGAGCTGGACTTCCCAACCCCGCTGTCTCCTTTTAGTCTTCCCCCGATGTGTTTTTTGTCTTATTCATTCAGGTTTGTGTCGGAGATTGGATCTTTCGAATCTCATTGGATCCTTGTGTGGATCTGTTAGAATACGTGATGGGCCTGGGCCCATTAGTCTTAGGGTTTGCTTAGGGGTCAAGTAGACTTTCTTGGGAGTCAAGTAAACCTCTCTATATATGGAGAGGAGATGTATCAATCTAAGGAAGCAAGAATTAAGAAGGAAAACCCTTCCCTCTTGCTCGGCCGTGGGAAAAGATCCCCACGGCCGGCTCTCTCGCGCCCTCGTAGCTCTCTCTCTCCCGCTCAAACCCTAGCAACCATAACATCTGGTATCAGATTCCTCGGTTGCGATGTCTTCGGGACTGTCCACCGCCTCCGCCGCGATCGCCTCGTCGGGCGCACCGACCACCATGGCGCCCACTGGTGGAGAACAGGCCAGTAGCACCGGTTTGTAAGGGCCTTTGGACTCGGATACAAAACCGGTGCTACGTATCCGGGACTAAAGCCCCCCCCCTTTAGAACCGGTCAGTCACCAACCGGTTCTAAAGGCCTCCACGAGGGCGCCGAAGAGAGCGCGCAGGCGGAGGACCTTTAGAACCGGTTGGTAATACCAACCGGTCCTAAAGTTTTTTTTTTTTCTTTTTTCTTTTCAGGGTTTCCAATTCCGTATTTAGGGTTTAGGGTTTAGGGCGTGTTCCGTATTTTCAGGGTTTCCGTTTACGTGTTTCCGTTTCTGTTTGCGGTTAAATGTCGATGCACCAAATAGTAGTACATATATATATACATGTAACACGAAGTAATCGACCGATAATTACATAATCTGAGGTTCGTTTTGAATAGTTGTATACTTGCATAGAGAAGGGAGCTGGCTATTATTGGTTCATAGGATGGAAAAATTCTCCGTCTTCTGCTATGACTTGCGTGAGAAGAAATCCTGCCAATTCCTCTGCAATAGCCTTGCAACGGTCGATTGGTTTGAGCTGCGCCCGCTTTCGTGCCATCTTGAAAAGAAGTAGATGAAAACAATTAAGTTATGAACAAAACTAAACATAATTAATGGCAACATAAATAAAGTTGTGAAGATCCGGTTACGTACCTCTAGAGTTCTTGTAGTACGGGATTTCTCATTGATCCTCCTGTGAATGAACTCGCAAACGTAGTATCCACAATAATCAGTTCCCTGTGGTTGTTGCGGGACTTTCTATATACGAGAAACATAATTCAGTCAAATTAATAATAATCAAGAGAATGGTAATGGTATTTAAATCAGGGTACGTAGTACTACTTACTGTGTTAATCTGAAAGTTGAGCTTGTCTGCCCATGTACCGGGTTCTTCCTTGATGAACATTTGCCAAACCCTGGGCGACAAAAGAAAAATGAATAGAAGAGTTAATTATTACTTACTTGATATCAGGGAATGAACGAAAAAGAGGCCGATGAACGAAAGAGGCTGATATATATACTTTTGAAGCATCTGACGCGCGCTCTTCCATCTGTCAGCGCCCCAGTTTAACGAGTCCCAGACTTCAACTTGTCCTCTATCGATTCTAATGATGAACAATATGAAGTGGCCGCTGCGCACGTGACACACGCAGTCATGCATACTCATCAATTACACTTAACATCAGGTAAGCAAAATGGAATGTCTACAAGACAGTAACACTCACCTGAATTCGTAGGGCCAAAGTATTTCTTTTTTGGTATTTTGTCGCTTCAAAAACATTAGCAAATCATCCGGTGTAGTCTTGTTGAACGTTTCTACTGTGGTTTGATGATACGAATACGGGTCAATGAACCCGAAGTCCCAGATTCCTGCCAGTCTGCATTCACGAATCTTCATTCTGCATAGTAGCGTACAAAAAGAATGTCGTCAGTGATAATTATACGGGCAACGAACGCGAGCTTAACTAAATAATTAAATTACACAAATAAATCACTTACAAACAGTAGCAGCTGAGGATAGACTTGTCGAGGGCACGTTGATTGTACATCTGGAAGAAATCATCGAACCCAAGCTCCACACCGTAATCTCCGAAGTAGTGTTGATCCTGAATTCGAGCCATGATACAGTCTCTCTCCTGCCTTGCGGCCTCCAAGTACCAATCATGTAAACTCCGTAGTTGGGTTGTTAGAGCAGTAGGATCTTCGACCAGAGGGTGCCCGGGCTTGTATTTATATACCACATCAGCAATAGCGTAACCCACGTTGCCCATGCGTGGACAGGACACTGAAGCCGCGTCAGATAAGACCTTGAGCGGGCCAACTGACTGTGCTTCTTGTTGTCCGAGCTGGGAACTTGTTTCCCGCATTTCGTCTGCTCCGCCTGCTTCATCTGTGCGGCGTGCTTCTTTTCAATATACCGTTCATAGTCTGAAAGGGCGGCGGTGGCGGCGGTGCAGGATAATATAAGTTGTCGATGGTCCGCTCAATTTTCCACTTTGGGATGTCCTTCAGAGTTTGCTTCCAGACGTCTGGAGGGGGCTTATGGGGAAACTGTGCGAACCATGCCTTGGTTTTGGATGCCACTGCATTGGTTAGTTCCTCCTCAGTCATCAAGCCTGGTAACTTCGGGGGACTCTTGACTTTCTTGGATTTCCTTGGTCTCTTCTTGGGAGGAGTCCCGTTTCTTCTGAACTGCAGCTTCCGCTTTGTCGTACCCGTAGTGGGCGCATCCGTCGGCTCACGGGAGTGCACGGGCGATGGACCCTCGGCCTCGGGCTCCGGCCAATCTTTGTTGTGGGGTGGACTTGGAGGTTCGTTGGGGGGTGGACTTGGAGGTCGTGCATTCTCTGTACGAAAGTGAAAAAACTATTAAAAATAAGATAACATGTGGTGCAACATTCAGTAATTGATGGAGGTATGGTGCATTCGTACCTGGAGGAGTCGGTGGCCTTGGCGCCGAGTTAGGGAACACGATGTGTTTCTTATTCCACAAGATGATACCAAGCTCCATTTCTCCCAGTGTCTTCTCGCCTTCACCTCCAGGAATACTCAGCTCAATTGAATGGCATCCCGCGTAATTGTTGACAACCCGACACGAGCATGGGATGCTGGAATCTGACCACCATGGTAGGTTGCTCCGGGTTGATTCGGTAAAGCATAGCCTGACGCCACCCTGAAGGATATGTTCCCCATTGGCATCTGTATCTCACAGTTTGTCTTCTCCGTGATATCATCCACGGGATAGTGAGGCACCGACGGTTCGACTGCACGACCGTCTTCTAGCTGCAGGTGCGTGGAACCCACGCTGCTTCTATGCTGAGATGGGACGGCATGATCGTCTTCTATTTGCAGCTGATCAGGTGCAGGACGATGTTCTACCTCCTCTTCAGTGTCAGGTAGAGGGTGTCCCCCTTTCTTCAAGAGAAAATCCACCTTTTGTTCTAATGTCGATATCCGTTCACTCGTCTTTTTCTTGCTTCTATCACGGCTTCTGTAAGTGGCAATGTCCGCTGCAAACCCTTGGCTCCACGGGGTATCCGCTCCAAAGCCTCGTGTTCGTCCCCACTTTTCGGGGTTCCCGAGGGCCTTCGTCAGCTCGTCGTTCTCTCTATCGGAACAAAAGTTCCTTTTCGAACAGCTTCTATTGCCTTCTCTAGTTCTGCTACGACTGTTGTTATTTTTTCCGACCATGGTCCCTGAGCAACAATCATCCCAGTCTCAGCGTCCAACGTTGCCCCATGCGCGAACAACCAGAACTTGGACCTATCGGGCCAGTCATGTGTCTGTGGAATGATACCTCTTTTCACAAGCGCAACTTCATAGCTTCGCCACCTAGGCAGGGCAGTCATGTAGCCACCTGACCCCAAAATATGGTGATATTTCTTGTTCTTCGCATTCTCCGAATTTTTGGCCGATCGGGATGCAAAGACACCCGATTTCTTGTACGCCTTAAAATCATCCCAAGCGTCTCTTATCTTCACTAGGTTACCAGTGAAAACTGGATCTTCTTTCTGATATTTCTTCCACAGTTCTTTCTTCCACCTCTGGAATTGTGTGGCCATCTTCTTCAAAGCCCACTTCTCGACTTTCTTCTTCTGGTCTTCCGCTACGCTGAAATTTTGCCATAGCGTTTCGCAAAGAATTTTTTTCAATCTTTCATCGACATAACTAGCTCCAACGTTGGCCCGGTCTTCGGCTTATTCCATTCTATTAAGTTGATCGGGACCAGGTCTCTTACAACAACTCCGCACTGATTTACGAATTTGCGATAAGTTTCTGGGGGCTGCAGTGGTTTGCCATCAGCAGCAACTGTATCAATCGAGAACCTTGCGGTATCTTTCAACCTTGCGGCCGGGCCTCGTTTGGACTTTGTCTCAGTACTTGCGCTAGCTGTTCCGGAGGGCGCCTAAACGGGAAAATAATGATTCGTTAGTAAGTGCAATACAAATTAATTGTTGCGTGAACAGTGACTTGAGATATACATTGGCAGAGTTTGTTCTGGAGGGCACTTCTTCATCCTCGACGTTGTCGTCGTCATCATCTACTACATCTTCTATATTCTGATCTCCGTCGCCGGAGTCGTTCAAAAATTGATTGCTAAACGCTTGTCCATCGTCGTCATCACGATATATGGCCGTTGCATTATTATAAATCATCTCGCACATTAATCTTTCCTTCTCCGCCTCACCCATTCCCGCGAGTTTATCGGCGTGCGGATCATGTGCAGGTTCTTGGGGATCCATAGCTCAACACCTGCTAGTAAAATTTATAAAATGAAGAACACTTAGCGAAATTTTCATCGGGCACTTGGCGAAATTATTTCATCGGACAGTAATAAAATAATAGTTCTGGACATATTAATGAAATAATAGTTCTGGACACACCAAGAGTTACATAGCTCGGGTTGATTTTTTTAACCCTAATACATCACGATCGAATAATATCACTTATACATAGTCTCGTGACATCTCTCAAAATAATTAACTCCGACCGGGTCCTAAGCCGCGGGTGCTGAGTCACGGGTGCTACGCATCCATAGATAAGGAACCCTCATAGGGTCATAGCTCACGTGGTAAGGAACCCTCCTAATAATCGACCAACTGCTGCTATACTGCCTATACTGCCTATCGAGCAAGTACATGTAGCGACGGACGTGCTCGTCCTCCTCCCTGATACGCTGTTGTACCACCTCCTCAGGGGCCGGCTCTCTCCGCACCGAGCGTGGCCCACGCGATGGCCACCAAAGAATATCCGGGTCGACCACGTCACCCGGATTTCTCACCAAGCCGCGTGCCCCGGTACTAAGGAGCTCCCAATGCCAGCCTGGCGGGGCCCAGTCCCGGACATCCCCGGCGGGTCCAACAAAGACATGAACTAAAAACCTGCCCGGACTAAGTAAATATTCCATAATTAAGTAAAATACCTTAGTGTTTCTAACTTAGTAAAAAATAGTAAATTGAGAAATATAACAGAAATAAGATGAAAGTTAAACAGGAACAATATGGTAACTTAGTGAAAAATTTTAACTTACTGAAATTATATAGTTATTCTAACTTTCTGAAATTTTCTAACACTAACTTAGTGAAATTTTCTAACACAACATTCTAACAGAAAAATTCTAACACTAAACAAAATTGTAAAAAACAAAATAAAGCACTAAAAAAATCTAACACTAACTCTAAAAATTTCTAACACTAATTAAATTCTAACACTAACACTAATAACTCTAAAAAAATCTAACACTAAATCTAAAAATTTCTAACACTAACACTAACTCTAAAAACAATCTAACACTAAATCTAAAAATTTCTAACACTAAACACTAACACTAACTCTAAAAATTCTAACAGTAAAACAAAATTGAAAAAAACCGAAATAAATTACCTAGCTAGGCCGGCGATCGACGGCGATCGAGGGGCGAGAGGCGGGGCGGCGGAGGCGGAGGCGAGACGGAGGCGCGACGAAGGCGGACGGACGCGGACGGCGCGACGGCGCGACGGAGGCGGACGGCGACCGCGGAGGCGCGACGGACGCGGGGCCGCGCGGGGGATCGACGGCGACGGAGACAGAGAGCGGCCGGAGGCGCGGCGGACGGAGGTGAGGCCGACGGAGGCGCGGCGGACCGAGGCGAGGCGTACGGCGACGAGGCGGACGGACGGCGACGAGGCGGAGCAGGGCTTCGCCGTAGGTAGAGGAGAAGACGCGCGAAAGAAATGAGGCCAAAATTTCACAAGTCCTGGAGATATATCCTATAGGCCTTTAGCACGGTTTGTGTTAGCAACCGGTAAAAAAGACAACCGGTGCTAAAGGGTCTTTAGCACCGGTTGCTAACACAAACCGGTGCTAAAGGCCTATAGTTGGGGCCACACCCAGACTGCGCCCACTACAGGCCTTTAGCACCGGTTTGTGTTTAGCAACCGGTGCTAAAGGTCTTAATACAAACTGCTCGCCTCCCGCGCGCGGCGGTTTTATTGCTACAGTGCGCACCGGCCCGATCGCGAGTCTCTGTTTCTTCTCTTCTTCCTCTGTCTCTTCTTCTTCCTCTCTTGATCTTCCTCCACTAAGCACCATGGCTGAAGTTTCTAAGAGATATGATGTGCCCACACCATGCGGCAAAAGTCTCGACGTGTTCTACACCAACAACTGCGAGGAGCTCCCCGGTGCTATTGGGTATTTGACCAATCTGTATTTCTCCTCTCCCGAAGAACACCGGTTTTTCGGGCTTGATTTAGAGTATACGGCGGATAAACGGAATGTTGCAGTCATCCAGATTGCGTTCAAGGAGGCCGTTTTGGTCTTCCAATGGTCAAGGTAACGCACGTACAATCTTGCATCTTCGATTTGTTTGTTGCATGTGAAGAATACATGTGTTGCCATATATCTAACACGTACACGTATCAAATTTTTGTTGTTGCAGTAGTTCAAAGCATTCTCCGGCACTTGTTGATTTTCTTGTCAACAAGGGGTATGACTTTTGCAGCGTTGACAACACGCAAGACCGTCCGAAGTTGATGCGCTTGGGTATTGTGATACCTGAAGATCACTACATTGATATTCAGGGTCTTATCCATTTGAACGGGCCAAAGACCGGTATGGCTCGCATGGCAAGTGCCTTCATCCACGGGCTACGGAACCATGAAGACTGATTTCCCTCGAAGAATCACTGGTTGTGGGAGAAGAACCCACTGGACTGGACCAACATCACGTATGCAGCCATAGATGCATACGTCTCCTACGAGTTGTTCCGCTTCTACTCGACGGATCCATAGATGTTGTTTGTGTACCGCATCTTGTGTTCGATATATGCATGTAATGGATATATTAGATGTAATGGATATATTATCATATAATGTATATATTATTATGTAATGGATATTATTTCTATTAATTCCTAGCTAAACTATTTCTATATTATGTCAAACACACATTTCAAAACAGACAAACAAAAACACATCAAGAAAACAAAACAGAAAAACTACTGTTTCTGTATGTGATCACTTACCCCAGGCGCACTTTACACAAAATGCGCCTGCGGTAAATCTCTTATCCCAGGCGCATTTCCTGACTGTGCGCCTGCGGTAAAGTTACCCTAGGCGCATTTTGCTGTTTATGCGCCTGTGGTAAGTTAGGGTGGGTAATGAGTAAGGCAACGAGAAGTGAGAGCGCAAGTGATACATCGAGCATATATATCGTGGATACATATATATAGATTGATTTAGCGAGATACCATACAGATTGATTTAGCGATTGCCGCAGTGTCGCCGGAATACAAATTTTTTTATTAAAAAGAGAAAACAGACGAACACTACTCCTCGCCATCGTCGTCGGGGAACTCGTCGGTGACCTCCTCCGGGTCATCATCGTCGCCGAACTCGTCGGTGACCTCCTCGTCATCATCGGAGGTGCATGATGGTATGTCCGAGATAGGCCCCCACCTCGGATCGTCGGAGGCCCAGACTTCGCCGGCGCGGTCGGCCCGACGAAGCTCTTGCAGCGCCCTCGTCCTCACCTCCCGAGCCGCATCTAACGCGAGGTGGCGTTCGAGGCGGCGCTCCGCCCGCCCCGACCGCGTGTCTGCCAGAGCTCCTCGTCGGCGCTCTCCTCCCCCGGGTTGTTCCGGTAATAATCGCGGACGACGCGGTCTTCCCTGGCGTCGACTAGGCCCTGAAACGCGCGGTGGCGGAGGTGGAGGTGGAGGTGGTCGGCGGCAGTGATGATCTGCGGCTTCGTCGCCCTGGCCTCCGCTTCCCAGACTGTGTGGCAGTCGTTGAAGTTCATCAGCGACCGCGGACGGTTGAGGCGCCAGGCCGCCGCGTCCCAGGCGCAGGCTGCCTCTGCCGCCGTCGCAAAGGTGCCGAGGGGGATGCGGTCGTCCCCCCAGCGGATATCTGCGCTGAACATTCCGTTCTGCCGTGCTCGGACGCCGCGGAAACCGGTGGTGCTGTTCCTCCTCGGAGGCATGGTGGAAGCGCGACGGTGCAGAGGGATGGAGAAGAAGCGCTCGAGGAGCGACAGTGGCTACTGGGTGCATATATAGGGTCCTCTGGCTCACAAAGTGTTGAGCTAGGGTTTTGATCCAACGGTTAAGAAACATCCCAACGGCTCACAACAGCTCGAAAGAAACACACCGTAGCCCTGATCGAACGGCTCACAACAGCTGGAAAGAAACACACCCCGGATCCAACGACTCACAAGCGGTTGAAACAAACACACGATCCGTGTGATTCTATCTGATTGGTCCAAACGAAACCCTAACCCATTTAGTCCCGGTTGGTGTCCCCAACCGGTACTAAAGGGACGATCCGTTTCTATTTGTCTTCTTGTCTTTCTTCTGATTGCGCCGTAAAGGGACGATCCGTTTCTATTTGTCTTCTTGTCTTTCTTCTGATTGCGCCGTAACCATGGAACATCTTCATCATTTAACTGAATGCTAGGATCATCTTTGACTTTGAAGGGAGGAATTTCATCAAATTTAATGTAATCTGATCAATTACCCCAGGCGCACATTGCACACCATGCGCCTGTGGTATAGCTCTTAGCCCAGGCGCATATTCTGTCTATGCGCCTGCGGTAATGTTACCCCAGGCGCATATTGTAGGCTATGCGCCTGTGGTAAGTTAGGGTGGGTAATGAGTAAGGCAACGAGAAGTGAGAGCGCAAGTGATACATCGAGCATATATATCGTGGATACATATATATAGATTGATTTAGCGAGATACCATACATGTAGATTGATTTAGCGATTGGTATACTAGCCCGCTGGTACTTTGTTTCTCACTTTTAACAAGTACATACATATATCGCGAGTATTTCCCTCTGTCAACCTTTCATCACAATCTTACGCTTGCCTTTCTTGGTTGATGTTGAATACGTGACTGCCATACCGTGACTTCTTCTGTCTGCCTCTGTGACAACCGGTCGTCACAATCTTACTCTTGCCTTTCTTGTACCGGTTGCGGTTAACAACCGGTGCTAAATGGTCTTTAGCACCGGTTGTTAACGGCAAACCGGTTGTTAACGGCAACCGGTGCGAAAGGGTCTTTTAGCACCGGTTGTTAACGGCAACCGGTCCTAAAGGCCTGTACAGGGGGCACACATTTCTTTTTCTTCTTCTTTCTGTTTCCAAAGGGGGGTGTAGAACAAAACAAACGGTATCGCCATCATACAGCCCAACCGTGGCTACTGGGTGCATATATATATGCATACCAAATGCACGGCTGGACGTATGACGGCGAATCCGGATGTTTTGTATTTGCTCGATGAACTGAGTATATGATGTATCAAACCTTAAGGGGGGTGTGGAACAAAACAGACGGTATCGCCATCATACAGCCCGACCGTGGCTACTGGGTGCATATATGCATACCAAATGCACGGCCGGACGTATGATGGCGAATCCGGATGTTTTGTATTTGCTCGATGAACTGAGTATATGATGTATCAAACCTTAAAGGAGGGTGTAGAACAAAACAAACGGTATCGCCAGTATACAACCGCGCAGTGGCTATTGAGTGCATATATGCATACCAAATGCACCGCGGGGCGTATGCTGGCGAATCCGGATGTTTTGTATTTGGGAGATGAACTGAACGGTGTATGAAGCTGGGCTATATATAGGGTCCTCTGGCTCACAAAGTGTTGAGCTAGGGTTTTGATCCAACGGTTAAGAAACATCTCATCCAACGGCTCACAACAGCTCGAAAGAAACACACCGTAGCCCTGATCGAACGGCTCACAACAGCTGGAAAGAAACACACCCCGGATCCAACGACTCACAAGCGGTTGAAACAAACACACGATCCGTGTGATTCTATCTGATTGGTCCAAACGAAACCCTAACCCATTTAGTCCCGGTTGGTGTCCCCAACCGGTACTAAAGGGACGATCCGTTATTTTTCTTCTTGCCTTTCTTCTGATTGCGCCGTAACCATGGAACATCTTCATCATTTAACTGAATGCTAGGATCATCTTTGACTTTGAAGGGAGGAATTTCATCAAATTTAATGTAATCTTCTGACATGTCTGTCTTGTCCTCGACTCCCACGATGTTTCTTTTCCCTGAAAGAACTATGTGGCGCCTTGGCTCATCGTCTGATGTATTCGTTTCTTTATCTTTTGTTTTTCTCGGTCTGCTAGACATGTCCTTCACATAGAAAACCTGAGCCACATCATTGGCTAGGACGAATTGATCATTGTCGTACCCAAGATTCTTCTGATCCACTGTTGTCATTCCGTACTTCGGGTCTACCTTCACGCCTGACAGGTTGAACCATTTGCACCAGAACAAAGGGACCTTAAAGGAAGGTCCGTAGTCAAGTTCCCATATCTGCTCTATGTAACCATAGTATGTGACCTTTGCCCGTTGTCGTCTTTTGCATCAAACCGGACGCCACTGTTTTGGTTGGTGCTCTTTTTATCTTGTTCTGCCGTGTAAAATATGTTACCATTTATCTCGTACCCTTTAAAGGTCAATACAGTCGAAGATGGTTGCTTGGCCAACAAGTAATAGCTCATCTTCAACAATGTTGTCATTAATCAGACGTCTTTGCAACCAACCTCCGAAAGTCTTCGCGTGTTCTTTAGCAATGAAATCTTCAGGTTGCTCCGGATATTCCGAGCGTAAAATATCCGTGTGTTCCTGGATATATGGAGCCGCCAAGCTGGAATTAACTAGAACTGTGTAGTGTGCTTGACTGAAAGATTGCTCGTCCATACATGTTGTTGATTTCTTTCCTAGCGTGCCTTTTCCACGCAGTCTCCCCTCATGGCGCGACTGAGGAACCCCGATCGGGTTCAGGTCAGGAATAAAGTCAACACAAAACTCAATGACCTCCTCTGTTCCATAGCCCTTGACCATGCTTCCTTCTGGTCTAGCACGGTTTCTAACATAATTCTTCAAGACTCCCATGAACCTCTCAAAGGGGAACATATTGTGTAAGAATACAGGACCGAGAACGGAAATCTCTTGGACTAGGTGAACTATGAGGTGCGTCATAATATTGAAAAAGGTTGGTGGGAACACCAACTCGAAGCTGACAAGACATTGGACCACGTCCTTCTGTAAACTTGGTAGAGTTGCTGGATCGATTGCAATGGATGTACAGTGATCGTCGCCCTCAACATCACCAGGGTCATCTCGCCTGATCTTATACCGAAATGCACCGCATACCGGGCAGGCATTTAAATTCTCGTGCTGGCCGCGGTAGAGGATGCAGTCATTGATGCATGCATGTATCTTATGCACTTCCAATCCTAGAGGGCAGACAACCTTCTTTGCTTCGTATGTACTGCAGGGCAGCACGTTATTTCTTGGAAGCATCTTCTTCATTATTTTCAGCAGGTTTTCAAATCCCTTGTCAGATAATCCATTCTCTGCCTTCCATTGCAGCAATTCAAGGGTGGTGCCCAGTTTTTTCTGGCCATCTTCGCAAGTTGGGTACAACAATTTTTTGTGGTCTTCTAACATGCGCTCCAACTTCAACCTCTCGTTTTCACTTGCGCAGTTTATCTGTTCTTCACGAATGACCTGACGAAGATCATCATCAGACTCATCAACAATGTCCTCAAGTTCAGGCTCATCTTCCCCCATTTCAGTATCACCGTGTTCATCGAACATAGGATACTCATCATTATCCTCTTCTTCTTCATTGTCTTCCATTATAACCCCTCTTTCTCCGTGCTTGGTCCAACAAAAATAACTGGGCATGAAGCCTTCTTGCAACAGGTCGGTGTGTATGGTTCTTGAGCTAGGGAAATTCCTCTTATTCTGGCATTTTTTACATGGACAAAAAATAAATCCATTCTGCCTGGTTTTCTCAGCCACATTGAGAAAACTATGCATGCCATTAAGGAATTCGGGACGACGTCGATCACTGTACATCCATTGCCGGTTCATCTGCATTATATAAATTTATCAACAACCATTATGCTAAATCATCATGACTAAATTAGTTAATTAATACAAAAAGTTCATCACACGTTAATACCAAACTAGCGTATAGTGACCATATATACATATATAGTTCTCAGAAAAATACACACTGAAACCATCCATAAAAACTCTCTCTAATTAATGCATTTAAAAACAACAACAAATGCGATCAAAATCGCAACAAAGGTAACAATTGACCCGACGACATAATGATACCAAGCCTCTTTACTAATTGCATATTTCCTAATCTTTCTAATCTTCAGGCGCATTGCGTCCATCTCGCTCTTGTGACTATCGACGACACCGGCAAGAACCTTTTCCAAGGTCATCTTCTTTCAGTTTTTTCCAACCTTTCTTCAGTTTTTTTCAATCTTTCTTTCAAGCCAATATTTTCTTGTTCAACTAAGTATAACTTCTCAACAATAGGGTCGACTGGCATTTCCGGTTCCACTACCTCCTATATAAAAATATCTATGTCAAGTTGGTCGGCGTAAGTAATTGTCGTATAATCAGGAAATGAAAATATGTAGTGAAAAAAGATAATATACCACATCCGAATCATAGACTGGACGAGGGCCAACGGGGACGGATATCAAAACCATGGCTCTAGAAAATTATATACAAGTAAATACGTAAATCATACAAATCAAAATTTGTTTTGGTAAATAAAAACAATAGGCTCACCAAGGTTGTGTCGGTGATGGGGCGATTGACGGTAGTGAGTAAGGGGACAAGGCGCGCGACACTAAAAAAAGCACAAATCATAATTAATTTTGAGCTCAAATTGCATCAATTTGTATACATAACAAAATGAATAACAAATTCTAGCTTAGCTAGGCATTTCATCAAACACCTAGCTAGCACACAAAAATGAAATGAGCAAGAAAACGAGCAAAACCTGCAATGCCGGAAGAGGGAACGTTGATGCTAACCGTAGAACCGATGGGTACCAACAATCTTGACAAATGGTGGAGAAAATGGGGATGGATTAGACCTCACAAGAGGAAGAAGAGAGCAAAAATGGAGTTGAGCTCGAGCTGGAAAAAATGAGCTGAGCTCGGGGTGGTATGTAGGGTTTAGGGAGGGATTTAGGACCGGTTTGTGTTACAAACCGGTTCTAAAGGTTATGACAGCGGGACCCGCAGTGGCTGCAAAAAATGAGAAAACCTGTAGAACCGGTTTGTGATACAACCCGGTTGTAAAGGTTCTGCCCTTGGGCCCCCCTCCCTGCAGCAAATGGCCCGCAAGGCCTTTAGGACCGGTTTGTGTTACAAACCGGTCCTAAAGGCCTTGCGGGCATTTTGCTGCATGGGTGGGGCCCAGGGACAGACCCTTCTGAACCGGTTTGTATCACATCCGGTTCCATTGGGCTTGGCTCAATGCCCTGTTTTCTACTAGTGGCCGCCGTCGGCGACTGCGGCCTCGGCCGCGCCGGCTCGGGAGCCCGCCCCCATCCTCGATCCAGGAGCTCTCCACGCGCCTCCGCGACCTAACCGAGTCGGTCTCCGACATCAAGCACGTCATCGCCGTGCTCCTCCAGCGGACGGAGCCACTCGACGCCAGGCTGCTGTCGTCGCCGCCACTCGACGCCAAGCTGCTGCAGCCCCCACTGCCGCTGTCCGTCTCCGGGCCGATCTATACGGCAGCTTGGGCGCCGCCGCACATCCAGTCACCACCGGCGCCACCCCAACAGTACGGCGGGCCCTTCCGCTTCGCCGGTACTTACGCCGCTCCCGACGGTGCGCCATTCCACGGGGGGTCCTCCATGGTCACAACACCGGCGCCGACCCCCGCAGGGCTGCCGCCGCCGCCGCCCTCGGCTGCGACCACGGCGCCGGTCATCACGTTCCAGCATGGGATGCCCTACGACGGGACTGCGACGACCTCGTTCCCAGCAGCGCCACCGCCGTCCCATGACAATCCCATCCAACCGATCAAGTTCCATCCGTCGTCGTCACCGCGTCCGTCTTGGATCGCTACAGACCACGTGTCAGCGGCGGTGAGGCTGCAGGCTGCTGCGCGCGGCCTCCTAGCGCGTCGGCATGTGCGGGAGATGCGTGATTTGCAGCTGCAGCTCCTCCAAGTTGCGCTTCGCGGTGCAACGGACCTCGATCTCGTCCGCAGCGTGGGGAATATTGGGCATGCGGTGCGGAGGGCATGATGTTTTTCCCACGGGCGGCGACCTTCAGCCGGCGGGGAGAAGACATGGTGTCCCCGACAGGAGCGTACTGCAGTCCGCCGCCGGCCGCCGCGAGGGCTCCCTTGGTTCCGATGGCGTCTTTGGGATCCAGGGGGTTGCACACAAGTTCGGCGCGGAGGATTCTCTTATCGTTCGGAGTCAAAAATAAAGAGTCGGAGTCTCATTCGGGCTAGCTTATTTCAGGTCAATAAAATAGGCCGAGATGTAAAAGGCTTGTTTTTTTAGTCGTTAGGTTTGTGTGGGGTCGAATCGTCGTCAGGTTGCAGCTCGAGGACGAGCTGCATGTCCAGGTGGGGTGTAGTGTTAGAATACGTGATGGGCCTGGGCCCATTAGTCTTAGGGTTTGCTTAGGGGTCAAGTAGACTTTCTTGGGAGTCAAGTAAACCTCTCTATATATGGAGAGGAGATGTATCAATCTAAGGAAGCAAGAATTAAGAAGGAAAACCCTTCCCTCTTGCCCGGCCGTGGGAAAAGATCCCCACGGCCGGCTCTCTCGCGCCCTCGCAGCTCTCTCTCTCCCGCTCAAACCCTAGCAACCATAACAGGATCCACTCCCCACCGGCCACCAAGAGCTCCAGCACGTGCAATGCTAGAATTTTGAGTTTATTTGATAACACTCTTTTTTTCCTTTGATTCAGTTGGTTGCTCTCAAGCTCCATTAAGGGTGCGGCAGCACGAGCTCGTCATCCAGACATGAGAGGAGAGGGCATGCAGCTGGTCCATCCACTTTGTTCATCTCCAACCAATCGTCCCTTTTTTAGATCTTCTGTGGTTCATGGTCTAGATCCATGTGCTATAGATGGCAATGAGATTTGCTGGATGTACCCTTGCTCCCCTCTGTATATGTTTCCCATTTCCTTTTTTCCCTTTTATTCTACATAAATGTAGGTAGCTACCAAACACTACTACAGAAAGTCTTATAGCCACCAGGTGGTTAGTGACAGGCAAAACTAGGCCTGTCACTACTATGTATTACCAGTGACGGGCAGTGATAAGTCTGTCACTAGTAAATAACACTAGTGACAGGCGTATAAAAGTGACCGTCACTAGTACTTTTTGAGGAGAGCGACTGAACGGAAAAGTCATTTAGTGACAGACATCTATAAATGCATGTCACTGGTAAAGCTAACATTAGTGACTGACTTAAAATATGCATGTCACTGCTATTTTTCATAGAGAGTATCCGAAGAGAATATTTTTAGTGACATGCATGTATAAAGGCCTGTCATCGGTGAAGGAGCGCTTTTTCCCAACTTTTTTTTAACGACATGGCTTTTATGAACCAACCCGCATAATGTTCACCAAAATATCTTTATTATATCGTCCGTGGTATATACCTTTTCGTCCAACTGAAAATATGTTTCCTTTCCCACAACGCAAGGACCCGAATTTTTTTCTTTTAGTCTTTACGTCATTGTTTTCCCCCGTCAATCACTATAATAGAATTCAGAGCGGGTGCGCTCCTTTCCCTTCTTGGTTAGACGGCCGACAAGCATGGCATGCTGGCGGCGCAAGGAGGAGGCCCACGCGTAGGTGCTTAGCGTGCGGGCTCGCGGGGCAGGAGCAAGTCGCGCTGAATTGAGGGGCGGGACATGTGGTCCTTGCATTATTATTTGCGTTTGTTTCATTAAAATGTTACTAGTGTGACACAAAAAAAATTGTGGTCATATGTCTAATAGTTTTTCCACAATCCGTGATCGCTGCAAGTTTGCCTACATTTGTTGCAAGAAAATTATTATATTGTGACAATGTTATGATCCCAAATTTTCTGATTCCTTTCAGTATTTTTTTGGTTTCCCGCGAGTTAATTTCGCACGGACTAGATTTCCCACCGAGAGGTCCAGAAATTATGGTTCCCTCTAAACTAGGAGATCTATAGCGGTACAAATCCAAACTACCCTACTCCGTACGTTAACTTGCTTGACCTTCCCTAGGCGTCTAGGGTTGGTGCGGCGGGGCGGCCCGGTGGCGCTTGCCAGCCCTGGGCGTTGGGGAGCCCGGGGAGGCTTGGTCGCGGCAACGAGTCCCGGCGTAGTGGGTAGATCCGGCTAGTCCTGTGGCTCCGACGGCGGCGGGGCCCTTGGAACGTCGAAGTCGGGGTTCCTGGTGGATTTGGCGATTCCTGCACGGGGGAGGAGGGGCATGGGAACGCTACGTCGGTAGATCAAATCGGCGACGATTACCACGAGTTGCTGCGGATCGTGGACGACTTCAGGAACCACAGGTACGTACGTAGTAGTGATCTGTATATCCAAGTTGATCTCGATCTCGAGTGATTTGCATTTTCTTCTCTCCCGTTGTCGAGTGTCCACGGATGGATATCTATTGAGGTTCTGAGTTGTGGCTGGGTGCGTGCGTGCTTGCAGGTTCCGTAGCGCCGAGGTGGCGTTGAGGGTGAAGACGCTATTCCAGGATAGCCCCGACCTCCTTCTCGGATTCAACGCCTCCTGAGATCCCTGCAGGTCATTGGAGTCGATGAGCTCGCTGCTTGTTTCGCCAGGGACATGAACCTCGACGACGACGATAGTCACTAATGGATCCATCTCAGTGTCATAACTCTCTGTCGTCTCTTATTAGATGCTGCCCTGCAGTTGGTTTTATTATGTTCTGTTTTACCTTTTTAGTGCTCGAACCTCATCCTTGGAGAACATCGTCAATCGTTTGTCCATACATTACCATGTAAATGAAATATTGGTATCTCATAGATGAATGGTAAATACACATGTTTGTGTAGTTGATGCACGTGGTAGAGTTGAGTTTGCAGAATAAACTAGTCTTTTTACCACCTAGTCTAGGCACTGGTGTTTATTTTGAAGGATGTGTGTTTCCTTGAACAAAACAAGGCGCACATGCATTTAAATAGCACTAAATAATACTCCCTCTATTCCTAATTACTAGATGTTCTGCACTTTATATAGATTCTTAACAATGTGGTAAAATTCTCTATACATAAGCAGTCTCTGTAGTGCAGACTGCAAAAGATCTGTCTGTGTCCTAAGACACAACACGTTCAGCGACCTTTAATTCTCACATGTGAGGGGGATTAATGTCATTCTTCAGACCCTTCAATTTTAATTCAGCTTGTACAGGTTTTGTGCATCTACAATTTTTTGTAGGAGACTCATCATTGAGAGTTCAGACGTAAAAGGTGGAACTAGAGATGATAACTTCCAAGAATCAGACTGTATATCTTTTTTTTTTACCACGGATCATTCAGGCCACTTTTGTTTCAGTTTGTTGGCCTGGCTGTGCCAGTTCAATCTACCTTTTCCTCCTTCTGAATGTATTATTTTCCCTTAATAATTTACATTTTAATTTATGCAGGAAATAGTGCAATCGGAGCTCTAAATTAACAAATCTTGTGTCAGGTAATTATACTTTACCACTCTGAAGTGTATCTTTTATGATGTTGGCTGAAGGTTTATGTGCTATGTCTATATTTGCTTGCTCGTATTCTTATCAGCTTCAAGCTACTCCATTATACACACAGGAGAAGTTAGAAATGTCTATGTGAGTATCACGTATTCTATATTTGACCACATGTGTATACTTTTTTGGAAAGTTGACTCACTATGTTTGTCACAAATGTTCCAGAATATGACTTCATGTGGCTGGCCATCTCGGTGGAAGTGGTGAACTGATTCAAGCAAGGTGGGAATCCATGTCATGTCATCTTCGTCGCATGCCTTATCCTTGAATACTATAGATTGGAGAGTCCAAATGGTAACTATTCAATTTGTTGCCTGAAAACAACTAATACTACCTTCAGCTGAGCCATATTCCTTTTTCTACTTCACTTAATTTTAGAAAATATAAAACAACATCAACCTGGTTATATAAGTATCAATATATGTTGTATTGCCACACACTTTAGGTAATCAAACTGATAATTACTAGCATCAACCCTAAGTAATGCATCATGTGTATACGTGGTCATTTGCAGCAACTATAAAAACTGATAACCTTATTTTCTTCTAAGGCAATATCTCTTCATTTTCTGGTATGCACTATATGCATCATGTGTATATGTTCTAGTTGTCCTATCTAGGCTATCTTTTACTTTCAGTGAACTATTACCCTTGATACTTTGAAATCAGAAAATCTGTTTAGGACAACTAATTGTGAAGAAACTTGTAGCTAAATGGATTTTAACGTCTCATGTGCATATATAGTCATATACTTCATACTGTACCATTTTCATATTTTAGGTGACAGGACTGATGTCTAGGAGCAAGCTGGTAATACTCTGCTGTTGGCTTGTCCCAATGCTGGAGAACTTCCACCTCCTAACCATTCGGACGTGCTGGCACTAATGCAACTGAAGATTATTTTGGAAAGCCACTAACTTAGTGGTTATTTTGAAATGCCACTAACATAGTGGTGATTTGACTTTTCTGTTGTCAATTCTTTCAAGTCATGATTTAGAAATCAATTAGTGTATCTTTTGGATAGCCCAAATATTGTGAAGTGTTGTGCTACCTACTATGTTAAGTTGACATTTTGTGAGCAAATTCGAGATCTAATACATGGATTAACTTTTTTTATTGACGAAATTCAAACCAGTGACAGACACAATAATGGACCTGTCACTATAAAACCCCTAGGCCTGCGGCCTTTGGTCGCAACTAGAGACAGACATTTCTTTTGCCTGTCACTAGTTTACACATGTTAGTGACAGGCACGTGCAAATGTTTGTCACTGGTGCACATACTAGTGACAGACACTTGCCTGTCACTAATAACCTCATACTAGTGACTAGTCATTAGTGACAGGTGCTTTGCCAGTCACTAGTGAGCCTTTTCAGCCAGTCACTGATAGCCTATTTTGCAGTAGTGAAAAAGGCCCTCCATCTAAGGTGTTCGTTAATTTTATCCTAACAGCATCCCATCTCCACCGGTTTGATCCGGCATAATGCTTTCCAATCTAAAACTTTGTCGCTAGCTTTCATTTTTGTCAACCTGACTATCTTTTTGTGCTGGATTATTGTTCTTGATATTATCCTACCAACTTTGGAGGCACGGTATAGCTTACTTCAAGAAATCCATGGCGTGGCCTGGATGGCTCTGTGGTTCTCCTCGCCGCTGGTCAGAGGCCGAAGGGATGTCCTGGGCTCTTGGGGGCCTGCTCTGAAATGACCTGGATAAGTCTCTACATGGTCCATATTGCGAAAAAATTGATTCGACTGCTAAACAAAACTGGTCGCGTTGCTCTAGAATTTGGTAGCTAGATGTAATGAAGCATGATTCGTTGCAAATAGGGGTGGAAGATCAGTGCGGTTCAAGAAAGCATCCCAGTCTGTCTCGTTAAGGAGGAAGGCATAACCAATTGAAGGAGCAAATCAACCGATGGGGGCTGAAGCTTGGTTTCATTATTTGCCCTTTTCTGCTCGGGCGAAAGATCAAAGCGAAAACATGTGGATGCATGCATGTGTGGGGCACCGCAAGTGCACCTAATTAAAATATCGCAAGTGCATGCAGGGCCCACCTAGGCAGGAAGAGACATGGGCTAGCGACATACACCTTTTGGTTGGGAACTCGTTCATGCCGTTTGGTGACCGTCTGAGATCAGGAAATCCATACTCATATATACATAGATGTCAGGTACGTGTACAGTATAATATATATATTGTAGGTATGTATACCCAAGGACATATATATGTCGTACATATACCCAAGATATAGATGTTAAATATAAATACAAGGCTAGCCTTTTTCCATCAGTTCGGACTTTTGGTCTAGATGGCTAGCGTAACAATTCTATATGGTATCAGAGCCATGAGGTCTCGAGTTCGAGACCCTGCTCACGTAGTATTAAAAACCAAACAAAAAAAGATTCTGCGGCCCGCACCAAACCCACGCTAAGGACTAAAATAGCCTAGACGTGAGGTGGAGTGTTGAAATATAAATACAAGTCTAGCCTCTTTCCATCAGTTCGGACTTTTGAGATAATTGGCTAGTGCAACAATTCTATATGGTAACCTCGTGGCTCTGATACCATATAGAATTGTTGCACTAGCCAATTATTCCAAAAGTCCGAACTGATGGAAAGATGCTAGACTTGTATTTATATTTCAACACGGTGATGCGCGGCCACGGACCCAACCAACAATGAATGAATTTTCCTCAAGTTACATGATACTAGTCGGTTTGGTTCAGGTTACACGATACGAGTCGGTTTGGTTCTGCGCAGCTAGCTCTGGTTGTTTTTTTTTTTTTTTTTTTTTTTTTTTTTTTTAAGCTCTGGTTGGTTCAAACCCATACGACTTGTTGTATCTCTAGATTGATTATTACAACTCGGATTAGGTGAACACGCGTGCTGATGTATATATGTATACGTGGACTCCAACCAAAGGGAAGATACTTGGACGACAACAATGGACAATGGCATCTCCGGCCGTTCGGCCCCCCAGATTTCAGTTCGGCGCACTTTAGAGATAACGCCGCCCGCACCAAAACCCCGGGGGGGGGGGGGGGGGGTGATTTTACCAGCCGTTCGGCGACCCAGAAAAATAGAACGGCGATAGCATTTGAAAGTTCATCTCCCCGCCCCAAAAAATAGAGCCCGAGTTCGGCGATCACGGCATCCATAATTTGGGTAATCATATTACAAAAAACGCCACAGGTGGGCGATCAAATGGTCTAGATCGAATCACAGTCGGGCGCGCGCGGCGTGGACACATGTGGGCGATCAGGCAGACGCGTCGGCCGGTGTCGGAGCAGGCGCCGAGCTCGGCGCAGCGTCATCCAGGTCGATGACGGGAGATGCATCCTCCAGGTCGACGGCGGGCTCGGCATCCTTGTCGACAATGGGCGCGGCATCCTCCAGGTCGACGACGGGATCGACATGCTTGTCGACGATGGGCGCGGCATCCTCCAGGTCGACGTGCGTGCTCGTCGGCGAGGTGGCGTAGCTCGTGCCGCCAGACGACGTAGTCGAGGCCGGAGCCGGGCTGATGTCGCTCAGGATGAGGGTGCACTGCGCCAGGAACACAACTCTCACCTCGGGGGTCATCGCGGCCGGGTCGCCCCCGTGAGGAAGGCGAGGTCGTTGTTCCTCTTCTTCGTCGCGGTGCCAGTCCTGAGGAGGTCGATGTTGACCTGGGAGTTGGCCATGAGTGCCGCCCATCTCTGCTTGGCGATCTCCTCCCTCTTGTCGGCCTGGGCCTGGGCGTCGGCGATGCAGGTCTCGATGGACGCCTGGAGCATTACCGCTGCCGGCGCGCCGTCCCTTGCCAACTTGGCTTTCTTGTGGCCCATCGGCGGACGTCCTTCGGAGGCACATGCAGCCACCGCGTCGGGAACGTACTCCTTGCCCTTGCCGATCGACCGCCGCACCTCCGCCCACTTATCGCACCCCTCAATGACGACGAAGACGTGGATGAACTTGAAGTCGGAGCCCTCGTCGTTCTTGTACGCCTCGAGCATCCAGACGAGCCCCATCTCACGGTTGGCGCCGCTCTGCGGCCTCATCGAGATCTCCTCCTGGATGTCGTGCCACTTGTTGCAGGAGGCCTGGATGTTCGCCCAATGGTTCGCCATGGCCTTCTGGCCGCGGTCGGTGACGCATGAGACGAAGTAGGGGTCGATCATCCTGCGCTCGTTGTCCGCAGTATTCACCCGCTTTCAGTAGTTGTCGACGTGCTGGTTGGCGCCGACGATCGGGTCCATGCTGATCGTCTTTCACGCCTCGGCGAGGAGGACATCCTCCCTGTTCGCCCACTTGATGCGAAGCTCGACGGGGGGGCGGGGGAATTGCCTTGGGTTCCTTGCGGGGACGACCAGGACCATGGTGCTTTCGGCCTTCGCCGGCGGGATCTGCCCCCTCTGGCGCTAGCGGCGTCTCGTCGATCTCGTCATCGCCGCCCTGCGCCTCCGCCGCCTGCGTGCCGGCAGAGCATCCTTCGCCGTAGTCACCGCCTCCCTGCGCGAAAAACTCCCCGCTGTGCTCGAGGAAGCCCGGGCTCGCCGCCGCCGCCATCGAGCCGGCCACGATGATCTCATCCATGTAGCTGCTGTCCTGGGTCTGCAGTCCGGCCATGATCGCACGACGGTGGGACGGGGAAGCTGCGTAGCCCGGTGAGGCGCCATACATCATCGGCGGATGGTAGGGGAAGGTGAGGCTGGGGTTGAAACCGCCCAGGGGGTCATCTTCAACGAACCACGCAGGCGTCGGGTGCGGTGACAGACGTGGTGACGGCGATGGCGACTTCTTCCATCCGGTGAAGATGGGGCCGAAGCCGGTCTTCCGCTTGACGAGCGGCGCTGTGGATACGACCGGAGTAGGCGGCTCATCCAGCACCACGTCATCCTCCTCCTCATCTTCCTCGTCGGCGGCATGCTCCTCCGCCTGCAGCTGCGCCATCAACTGCCTCTGCTGCTGCGCCGCCTCCCTCCCCCGGCGCTTGACGTTGGCCGTTGCCAGGCGCGTCCTCTCGGTGATCCAGTCCTTGCGGCGCGGGGTCCTCTGAAGCGAGCGGGAGCCATGGCGTCTAGATCTCGGGGTAGGGGGCAAATGGCGGGAATGGAGTGGGGGAGATGTACATGTGGGGGGGGGGAGTGGAGGGAACCGCCGAAAAAACGGAGGGAAATCATCTTCCGTCGCCGACAGCTCTGGCCCACGCACGCATTTCGCCCCCCAAGCCTAACCCAGCGCCCTGGGTTCGGGCTGGGTTCGGCGGCGCGAAATGGCGAAAAAAACGGCGGAAAGCGGCGCTAAACCGAATCCTAGGGGGCGACTAGTGAGTTTTCGGCGCTTTCGGCGCGAAAAAGGCCGCTTGGGGGGGGGGGGGCTCTGGGGGACGGCTCGAGATGCCCTAAGACCCGTATTCCTGGTGGTGCAGGTCGATGGACGACGCCTCACTGGGTCTAAGATTCTAGAGCAGGTATTTGATTTTTTTTAAGAAATGGGGTGTCCCTGCCTCTATATCGGTGTAATGCACGCGTCATTTTACTAAGACTAGCTAAATACCCGTGTGTTGCTACGGTGAAAAACAACTATGTGTTTTCTCTATCCTATATATCTTAATTTGAAGAGTTCTCTGAAAAATTAATCGTTGTTTTTTTTGAAACATTTTCTACTGCAGGGGAGACCCCCACAGCCCTTTATTGCCATCACAATAGTTTACAAATATTTACAAATGTACATAGCAAGATAGACTAAGATAATCTATCACACACTAATGTAATGTATTAAGCCATGATGATAAATCCGCAGCTAAAGAAGCACTCAACCTATGCTTCAGCATAAGTAGATCTAACATGAATCCAACTTTCCAACCCTTGAAGGAATGCCTCTCAGACTTGAAAATAACTCCATTCCTCTGTTTCCAGATGTCCCAACTGTTGGGAATATGCCCTAGAGGCAATCATGTATGATGTAATTCCCACTGTATTCATAAAGTTATTAAGTTGTCCTTGTGTTGAACATCTGATATATATAATTGAATATGTGATTCGATTGTGGAACTATGTATTCATGTTGTTCATACTAAATTGTCCTTGGTCATTAAGGTTGTGCTGGACACACACCCTAGACTAATGTGAGAGTTGGCTGATGACTCGGTTCCACTTGTCATGGGCATGGTTATGCCATTCCAACGCTCACGGACTTGGCTAAAGAGTTTAGCAAGTCGGACTGACCCACATTGAGATGCAACGAGCAAGTCGTCATTTGCATGTCTCAATCAATGTAATCCTTAGACCTGAGGTTGTCGCACAATCCGAGTTGTGGATCACCGACTTAGGTTCTGTCAAACGTTGTTCTGTGACAAGGCAACTATAAAGACAGAGTTCGGATCGAATGAGAAGCAAGCTGCGTGATGTGGATAATCAAGATGGGATTTTGCCCCTCCGAATGGAGAGATATTCTCTGGGCCCTCTCGAGTGATATGATTCAGGAAGCATGGCCATGCGCGACTCAGTTAAGTGTTAACTGTATCTGTTGACTAAGAGTTAGTCAGATGAATCACATATCATGGAATGAGAAGAGAGTCGAACTATTTAAGGGATGACGATAAATCGTCTATAGCTCGACAAGGTATATTGTGAGGCAAAAGGGACTAAGATGAATATCACATTGAAAGGTATGTCGTCATGACTCAATGGTACTTGGGAGTCGGCACGTTCTTCTAGGTGCCGCTACCGATTGATCGATTGGGAGTTGGACTCCAATCGTGTCCAAGTCGCCATGAGCCTGCAGGGTCGCACACTTAAGAGCGGGAGCAAGTATTGGTCGGGTTGGACCCGAACCGAAAATGGACTGGTTTTGTGAGTCGGACTCACAGAGGGAATGGGCCACAAGTGTTGTGAAGCCCATTACCATACGCTATATAAAGAGGGGCGCAGGTTGCCCAGCGGGTATGTTAGTCCACTCTCCCATGTGTTGGGAATCCTAGCCCCACTCAGTCCAGCCGTCGCACCGGACCTAGCAGTCCGCCGTCGGAGCTCCTCTTCGTACGTGTGGATACCGGCAGAGGTGCTGTACGTTCAGCACTTCGACGTTCAAGGGATTGGATCGGCCGGACTGGATCGTGGGACTGCACTGCCCCGACGCGCTGCATCGATAATCCGCACCTGCGCGTCTAGTGGTAATACTCGTGGTCTTCTACCTCGGCTAGATCTTGGAAGCATCGCGTAGGAAAAGTTTTTATTTATCTCTACGCGTTCCAACAGTGGTATCAGAGCGGTAGCTTCTGGTATTAGGCCCGATATCCGTACATATGTGATATGTAGTTAGCATTAGATGTGATCTAATTGCTGTTTTGGTGGTCGTTCTATGAGATAGATCGGTTTTGTACAAGGTTGATTGGATCAATCGTACTCGGGGTTAATGGATGATCAGGTTTCCATGATCATACTGCTAAGGCCGTGGAGGAGAACGGCTGCGGGGGAGCCGGCGCCAAAGATGATGAGGGAAGACGGGCGCCGTAGAGGGCAAAAGCGGCTTGGCGACGTGCCGTCTGCTCGAGACGGTACTCCTCGAGGAGAAGGAAGGAGCGGGCGCGCATGAAGGAGAGCAGGGGCTGCTGCATGGTCAGCACCGGGATGGCGTGGCCGAGCGCCGGGCATCGTCGGAGTGCTCGAGCCAGCGGTGGTTGACGGGGTGGAGTAAGAGGATGCCATGGGAGGCGAGGAAAAGCAGCGGAAGAGTAGGATCGCACAGGTCAGAGACGGTGTGAGCGACTGATACCATGTAAGAGGAGAGAGTGACACAACACACGATTTTGTATTGATTATCAGGAGGGGTTTATATACACGTACAGGAGCACGTTTGAGTGCTGAACTAATCTCCTATAAGCATGCCACAGATAAGGAGATAAACCTGATCATGGTGGCTGGCGATAAGACTAGTTGACTAGCTCTATAACGGACTGAAAGACTAATTCCTGTACACTAGCTACGTGCTGTACAAGTGCACGCTAACACTTCTCTCTGGTTTCTTCTGAGCGTACCTAACTGCTGTGTTGCCGGATGGAGGGCCCACGTGGAGGCCTTTAGAACCGGTTGGTGACACCAACCGGTCCTAAACCTTTTTTTTTCTCTTTTTCTTTTCCTTTTCTTTTCAGGGTTTCCAATTCCGTATTTAGGGTTTAGGGTTTAGGGTTTAGGGCGTGTTCCGTATTTTCAGGGTTTCCGTTTACGTGTTTCCGTTTACATAATCAGAAAACACGTAATCGGAAATACGTATCCGGAAACACCGATTCCGTGTTTGCGGTTAAGTGTTTCCGATTCCGTGTTTGCGGTTAAATGTTGATGCACCAAAGAAAAGTACATATATATATATACATGTAACACGAAGTAATCGACCGAGAATTACATAATCTGAAGTTCGTTTTCAATAGCTGTATACTTGCATAGAGAAGTGAGCTGGCTATAATTGGTTCATAGGATGGAAAAATTCTCCGTCTTCTGCTATGACTTGCGTGAGAAGAAATCCTGCCAATTCCTCTGCAATAGCCTTGAAACGGTCGATTGGTTTGAGCTGCGCCCGCTTTCGTGCCATCTTGAAAAGAAGTAGATGAAAACAATTAAGTTATGAACAAAACTAAACATAATTAATGGCAACATAAATAAAGTTGTGAAGATCCGGTTACGTACCTCTAGATTTCTCCTAGTACGGGATTTCTCATTGATCGTCCTGTGAATGAACTCGCAAACGTAGTATCCACAATAATCAGTTCCCTGTGGTTGTTGCGGGACTTTATATATACGAGAAACATAATTCAGTCAAATTAATAATAATCAAGAGAATGGTAATGGTATTTAAATCAGGGTACATAGTACTACTTACTTTGTTAATCTGAAAGTGGAGAATGTCTGCCCATGTACCGGGTTCTTCCTTGATGAACATTTGCCAAACCCTGGGCGACAAAAGAAAAATGAATAGAAGAGTTAATTATTACTTACTTGATATCAGGGAATGAACGAAAAAGAGGCCGATGAACGAAAGAGGCCGATATATATATACTTTTGAAGCATCTGACGCGCGGTCTTCCATGTGTCAGCGCCCCAGGTTAACGAGTCCCAGACTTCAACTTGTCATTTATCAATTCTAATGATGAACAATATGAAGTGGCCGCTGCGCACGTGTACACACGCAGTCATGCATACTCATCAATTACACTTAACATCAGGTAAGCAAAATGGAATGTCTACAAGACAGTAACACTCACTTGAATCCGTAGGGCCAAAGTATTTCTTTTTTGGTACTTTGTCGCTTCAAAAACCTTAGCAAATCATCCGGTGTATCCTTGTTGAACCTTTCTACTGTGTTTTGATGATACGAATACGGGTCAATGAACCCAAAGTCCCAGATTCCTGCCAGTCTGCATTCACGAATCTTCATTCTGCATAGTAGCGTACAAAAAGAATGTCGTGAGTGATAATTATACGGGCAACGAACGCGAGCTTAACTAAATAATTAAATTACACAAATAAATCACTTACAAACAGTAGCAGCTGAGGATAGACTTGTCGAGGGCACGTTGATTGTACATCTGGAAGAAATCATCGAACCCAAGCTCGACACCGTAATCTCTAAAGTAGTGTTGATCCTGAACTTGAGCCATGATACAGTCTCTCTCCTGCCTTGCGGCCTCCAAGTACCAATCATGTAAACTCCGTAGTTGGGTTGTTAGATCAGTAGGATTTTCGACCAGAGGGTGCCCGGGCTTGTATGTATATACCACATCAGCAATAGCGTAACCCACGTCGCCCATGCGTGGACCGGACACTGAAGCCTGGTCAGATAAGACCTTGAGCGGGGCAATTGACCGTGCTTCTTGTTGTCCGAACTGGGGAACTTGTTTCCCGCATTTCGTCTGCTCCGCCTGCTTCATCTCCTCCGTCTGCTTCATCTGTGCGGTGTGCGTCTTCTCAATGTACCGTTCATAGTCTGAAAGGGGCGGCGGTGACGGCGGTGCAGGATAATATAAGTTGTCGATGGTCCGCTCAATTTTCCACTTTGGGATGTCCTTCAGAGTTTCCTTCCAGGTGTCTGGAGGGGGCTTCAGGGGAAACTGTGCGAACCATGCGCTGGTTTTGGCTTTCACGACATCGGTTAGTTCCTCCGGAGTCATCAGGCCTGGTAACTTCGGCGGAGTCTCGACTTTCTTGGATTTCCTTGGTCTCTTCTTGGGAGGAGTCTCGTTTCTTCTGAATTTCAGCTTCCGCTTTGCTGTACCCGTAGTGGGCGCATCCGTCGGCTCACGGGAGTGCACGTGCGATGGACCCTCGGCCTCGGGCTCCCAATCTTCGTTGTGGGGTGGACTTGGAGGTTCGTTGGGGGGTGGACTTGAGGTCGTGCATTCTCTGTACGAAAGTGAAAAAACTATTAAAAATAAGCTTACATGTGGTGCAACATTCAGTAATTGATGGAGGTATATATGGTGCATTTGTACCTGGAGGAGTCGGTGGCCTTGGCGCCGAGTTAGGAAACACGATGTGTTTCTTATTCCACAATATGATACCAAGCTCCATTTCTCCCAGTGTCTTCTCGCCTTCACCTCCAGGAATATGGAGCTCAATTGAATGGCATCCCGGCGTAATTGTTGACAACCCGACACGAGCATGGGATGCTGGAATCTGACCACCATGGTAGGTTGCTCCAGGTTGATTCGGTAAAGCATAGCCTGACGCCACCCTGAAGGATATGTTCCCCATTGGCATATGTATCTCACAGTTTGTCTTATCCGTGATATCATCCACGGGGTAGTGAGGCGCCGACGGTTCGACTGCACGACCGTCTTCTAGCTGCATGTGCGTGGAACCAACGCTGCTTCTATGCTGAGATGGGACGGCATCTGCTACATGATCATCTTCTATTTGCAGCTGATCAGGTGCAGGACGATGTTCTACCTCCTCTTCAGTGTCAGGTAGAGGGTGTCCCCCTTTCTTCAAGAGAAAATGCACCTTTTGTTCTAATGTCGATAGTCGTTCCATCGCCTTTTTCTTGCTTCTATCACGGCTTCTGTAAGTGCCAATGTCCGCTGCAAACCCTTGGCTCCACGGGGTAGAGGCTCCAAAGCCTTGTGTTCGTCCCCACTTTTCGGGGTTCCCGAGTGCCCTCGTCAGCTCGTCGTTCTCTCTATCGGGAACAAAAGTTCCTTTTCGAACAACTTCTATTGCCTTCTCTAGTTCTGCTACGACTTTTGTTATTTTTTCCGACCATGGTCCCTGAGCAACAATCATCCCAGTCTCAGCGTCCAACGTTGCCCCATGCGCGAACAACCAGAACTTTGACCTATCGGGCCAGTCATGTGTCTGTGGAATGATACCTCTTTTCACAAGCGCAGCTTCATAGCTTCGCCACCTAGGCAGGGCAGTCATGTTGTCGTGGGATAATCACGGCAGATGTTACCAGGGGTAACTGATCTTGGGGCAAGTCGACACAGGCGTTTGGGAGAGGGTTTAGCTCAAGGGAAAACATGGTGCAATTTGATCTGATAGCCGGCAATCGAAGTCGCCGGATCTCTATTCTCGATATGATAATTCAATTAGGGTTTACACTGGATGCTCGATATCACGCGATATTGCTAGGGTTCTTAGATCTCTGTCCAAAACTATACCTGGGGGTCGGTTTATAAAGCACCCGTACCCCCTAGCTTATTCGGCAAGACACATCTCGGATCCTACCCGGATACGGCACACTAACCATAACTTTCCTTTACAGTAACCCATAATCCGGGTCATTGGGCCCACAGGCTCGGGCCTCCACAAGCTTCTTTATTCTTAGCAGAATCCTGCACATCGTCCTTCGGGCCGGGTTATTCCTCGGAGCTTGGCATACCGGGTTAGCATCCCCCTGTCAGTAGTCCCCAGAATAGCCTGGGCTTCATGGATCCTCCTTGAAGCGCTTGCTATTCCCCGCAAAGATGTCGAATATACTGGCATATGGAAGCCGAGTTAAGATGTTTTGATATTCTGCTAGGCCTCACTCCATGGTGGCCATGTAATAACCCGGATTTGTCCTCCAGACACTTAGGTTCAAATTCCCAGGTCCAGACTACAACAAAAATGCCAAGATCTCATGCTCGATAATCAGTCCCGCCATTACGGGGCAAATCCCTTCCTTCTTTTATCCCAATGCCTTGCCCAATACTTGACGCATATCTCGCAAAATCTTCGCTGATAACCATTACCCCGCGGTTTCCGGCTTCTGGCCGTTAGGATAGGCTCACCCTTGCCTTATAAATAGCACTTAATGGGTAACCCTAAGCCCCTCACCGCGCCACAGCTTCCCCTCTTCTTCCTTGCTCCTAACACCCTCGCAGCACCACCGTGAGGAGCTCGTACCTGCTACCAACGCAAGATCGCCAGCGGCCGCGCCCGCCCTTGAGTCGCCTTGCGCCACCGTCAAGTGTCACCGTTGCTCCTCCATTTCTCTCATTCGAGCCACGCCGCTCGTCGCCATCGTATTAGACTCCAACCTCCCCGGTAAGCTTCTCGCTCCCAGTTAATTCAACCTCACAACTTTCAATTTATCCAAGATCAGATCTAGGTCAACCCGCAAGTCATTTGTCCGATTGCCCCAAATTAAATCGATTCGATGCTTGCCAACTCCTTTAATCATCTGCCCTATAGTCACAAATGATCCTCCAACCATCATTGATTACCAATTTTACTTAAAAATCATCCGCAAGCATTTCCGTCTAGATCCGTTCCTCCTCGATTTTCCGCTTATTGCATTAACACCCGGAAAAACCCTCCTTTTCCAGCTATTTCATTTGCGGTATAAATATGGGCAACCATCCGTCATCCCCAAATACCTTTCCCTACGTAAGTGACCAACAATTTCCACAAGTGTGCTCAATACCCGGACAGTTCTCAGCTTCGTACCTTCTTGATACCTTTATACTCGGATATTTCAGCATTCCCGGGTCTTATTTCACACAACTCTTCTCTTTGTGTTTTGCAGGCTGGCCCCATGGCTCCCAAGCGACAAGGAAAACAACCGGCTCCAGCGAGGACCACCCAAACCATATCCGCCAACTGGGGGCGTTCCACAACCACGAAAGCCAAATTGGACGAGCTAGCCGAATTAGGAACCCTCCCTTCTCAAAAAGACATCCACTGGAGGGTACCGGGTAATGAGACTCGTCCCACCCCCGAAGAAAACGAGGTAATCTGCTTCGTTGACCACGTGACCCGAGGATTTCGTCCTCCGGGTCATCCTTTCTTTAGGGAGGTCTTAGATCATTATGGACTCCGGGTGTTCGACATAGGGCCTAACTCCATGTTGAACATTACTCACTTCATTGTTCTATCTGAGTCGTACTTGTGCATGCCACCGAGTCTGACTCTTTTCATTGAGTTATTCCAGTGCAAGCCGTGCCGCGAAAGCGGCGACGGAGCGCTTCTCACTTGCGGCGGGGTATCCATCCAACGCCGTAAGAATTCTTTGATGCCAACCCTCAACCTGCACTCCCACGTTAAACATTGGCAGCTATCTTTCTTTTACTGCCACGATACCTCCCCCGACAACGAAAAGAAGCTGCCGGGTTACTCAGAGACCCCCCTCAAGCCCTCCGAGTCTTTCAATGCCTTCGCATCAGACTCAGACAGGGAGGCAATCCTTCCTTCGCTAGCCAAGATAGCCATTCTCTCAGCCCAAGGCCTCCTAGGGCTCAATTTAATAAAAACTTGGGTCGATTTCCGAATCCAACCTAATTCCGTTCGCACCAAATTGATGTGCGAGTATTCGGGGCACACCACAGACGCACTCCGCTACTCCACCAAGAGCTTTGCGACCGGTGATACTATAAAGACCATCAAGGGCTTCTTGGCAGAGAAACTGGAGGTGATAAAGGGCATCACCGGGTTACCCCCGTTTACCCGGGAAAATCCAGCTCCAGCGGTAATACCCGCCGCTCATAACTTGCTTCCACATTTCAACTTGATACTGCTTCTAAGCCTTAATCTTATCTTTTTACCTCAGGCTGATGACCCTTTCTGGAGAGTTGAACCACCCCCCCTCCAGAGACCCGGAAGAGGAGGACGAGGCGGCTGACGATAGTGAAGGTACTCACTCAGGATCTGCATATTTTTACTTGCATTACTTTCCTCTCGTCTGTCTTTTTTCCAATGAATACACACCTGGTTCGCAGGGCTAGAGGACGAGGGTGGAAACAATGAAGACGACCCGGAGAGAACCGAGTCTGACCCAGAGGCAACAGTCGGGGCCAAGAGGAAAGGCAGGGGGACAGTGTCCAAGGTTCCTTTTTCCTCATTATCCTCTGAACCTTACTCCTTTGACGTCATGCGACGACTTAACCATCAATTATCAAATTCGTCATGCTTGAAGGATTCTTTCCCAGCCAAGCGCAGAGTAACTCGGAGCTCCCCAGGTGAAGATCCCCTTAACCCGGGCATCTCCGCCCCCTCGGTCCCTCGTGGCAGTGCTCCTCTATCTCGTTCTTCCAACTCTCCTCAGCGCCACCCTTCTCCTAACCACCCACGTGCCGGGCAATTCCGGGTTCCACTAGTGGTTCCTGCGAAGACCTCATCTGCTTCCAGTGGCGAGCTCCCACCGGATTACACCATAAATGCCGGGTAAGTTTTTGCTATATTATTTCTTTTTGTATCTGACGAACTTTCATTCAAGCCGCCGTCATCATTAATAACTGCCTTTTCTCATCTTTCCTTCAGCGCTCAAGTCACCGTCAGTGACCCGGAAAACACAGAAACGGATAACCTCCAGGTGGAGAAGCCGACTGACGACGCAGACGCCGCAACTGGTGGTGATGCGACAACTAACCGGAAACAAGGCCCTCTGAACAATCCACTTTCCCAAACCGTCGGATCTCCTGCCTTATCGGAACCAGTAGACGAAGAGATAGAAATTCTAGATACAAGGATGAATTCTCCCAACCCGGACACTCAGACTGTCCGAGTCTCCACTCCAAATGCGAGGAGAACCCCCCTACCAGATGATCAAACTGCCGGCTCTTCCGGGACTCGCTCCGAGGAGTTAACTTTTGCCCAGATGCTGGAAACTCTGCGCACCTTAAGGGCTAACGAGGAAAACATCTTGGGGTCTTTAATAACCAAACACGAGGTAAATTCGATTAATATTGCTTGTACCTTTGTCCAGTCCCCAAGTTCCGAGTGAGTTCATTCATGACTTGCTCGGGACTTTTATTATACCAATGACTGATACCTGTGCTCTTCTACCTGACTAATGCTTTTTTAACATCCGTGCAGTCTTTCGTGACTCAATACACTAGTAGAAAACAGGGCATTGAGCCAAGCCCAATGGAACCGGATGTGATACAAACCGGTTCAGAAGGGTCTGTCCCTGGGCCCCACCCATGCAGCAAAATGCCCGCAAGGCCTTTAGGACCGGTTTGTAACACAAACCGGTCCTAAAGGACTTGCGGGCCATTTGCTGCAGGGAGGGGGTCCCAGGGGCAGAACCTTTAGAACCGGGTTGTATCACAAACCGGTTCTACAGGTTTTCTCATTTTTTGCAGCCACTGCGGGTCCCGCTGTCATAACCTTTAGAACCGGTTTGTAACACAAACCGGTCCTAAATCCCTCCCCTAAACCCTACATACCACCCCGAGCTCAGCTCATTTTTTCCAGCTCGAGCTCAACTCCATTTTTGCTCTCTTCTTCTCTTGTGAGGTCTAATCCATCCCCATTTTCTCCACCATTTGTCAAGATTGTTGTTACCCATCGGTTCTACGGTTAGCATCAACGTTCCCTCTTCCGGCATTGCAGGTTTTGCTCGTTTTCTTGCTCATTTCATTTTTGTTGTGCTAGCTAGGTGTTTGATGAAATGCCTAGCTAAGCTAGAATTTGTTATTCATTTTGTTATGTATACAAATTGATGCAATTTGAGCTCAAAATTAATTATGATTTGTGCTTTTTTTTAGTGTCGCGCGCCTTGTCCCCTTACTCACTACCGTCAATCGCCCATCACCGACACAACCTTGGTGAGCCTATTGTTTTTATTTACCAAAACAAATTTTGATTTTTATGATTTACGTATTTACTTGTATATAATTTTCTAGAGCCATGGTTTTGATATCCGTCCCCGTTGGCCCTCGTCCAGTCTATGATTCGGATGTGGTATATTATCTTTTTTCACTACATATTTTCATTTCCTGATTATACGACAATTACTTACGCCGACCAACTTGACATAGATATTTTTATATAGGAGGTAGTGGAACCGGAAATGCCAGTCGACCCTATTGTTGAGAAGTTATACTTAGTTGAACAAGAAAATATTGGCTTGAAAGAAAGATTGAAAAAAACTGAAGAAAGGTTGGAAAAAACTGAAAGAGAGAAGATGACCTTGGAAAAGGTTCTTGCCGGTGTCATCGATAGTCACAAGAGCGAGATGGACGCAATGCGCCTGAAGATTAGAAAGATTAGGAAATATGCAATTAGTAAAGAGGCTTGGTATCATTATGTCGTCGGGTCAATTGTTACCTTTGTTGGGATTTTGATCGCATTTGTTGTTGTTTTTAAATGCATTAATTAGAGAGAATTTTTATGGATGGTTTCAGTGTGTATTTTTCTGAGAACTATATATGTATATATGGTCACTATACGCTAGTTTGGTATTAACGTGTGATGAACTTTTTGTATTAATTAACTAATTTAGTCATGATGATTTAGCATAATGGTTGTTGATAAATTTATATAATGTAGATGAACCGGCAATGGATGTACAGTGATCGTCGTCGTCCCGAATTCCTTAATGGCATGCATAGTTTTCTCAATGTGGCTGAGAAAAACAGGCAGAATGGATTTATTTTTTGTCCATGTAAAAAATGCCAGAATAAGAGGAATTTCCCTAGCTCAAGAACCATACACACCCACCTGTTGCAAGAAGGCTTCATGCCCAGTTATTTTTGTTGGACCAAGCACGGAGAAAGAGGGGTTATAATGGAAGACAATGAAGAAGAAGAGGATAATGATGAGTATCCTATGCTCGATGAACACGGTGATACTGAAATGGGAAGATGAGCCTGAACTTGAGGACATTGTTGATGAGTCTGATGATGATCTTCGTCAGGTCATTCGTGAAGAACAGATAAACTGCGCAAGTGAAAACGAGAGGTTGAAGTTGGAGCGCATGTTAGAAGACCACAAAAAATTGTTGTACCCAACTTGCGAAGATGGCCAGAAAAAACTGGGCACCACCCTTGAATTGCTGCAATGGAAGGCAGAGAATGGATTATCTGACAAGGGATTTGAAAACCTGCTGAAAATAATGAAGAAGATACTTCCAAGAAATAACGTGCTGCCCTGCAGTACATACGAAGCAAAGAAGGTTGTCTGCCCTCTAGGATTGGAAGTGCATAAGATACATGCATGCATCAATGACTGCATCCTCTACCGCGGCCAGCACGAGAATTTAAATGCCTGCCCGGTATGCGGTGCATTTCGGTATAAGATCAGGCGAGATGACCCTGGTGATGTTGAGGGCGACGATCGCCCCAGGAAGAGGGTTCCTGCCAAGGTGATGTGGCATGCTCCTATAATACCACGGTTGAAACGTTTGTTCCGAAACAAAGAGCATGCCAAGTTGTTGCGATGGCACAAAGAAGACAGTAAGGAAGACGATATGCTGAGACACCCCGCTGATGGGTCGCAGTGGAGAAACATCGACGATAAGTACGAGGACTTTGCACGTGACGCAAGAAACTTAAGGTTTGGTCTGAGTACAGATGGCCTGAATCCATTTGGGGAGCAGAGTAGCAGTCATAGCACCTGGCCCGTGACTCTATGTATCTATAACCTTCCTCCTTGGTTATGCATGAAGCGTAAGTTCATTATGATGCCAGTGCTTATCCCAGGCCCGTCGCAACCCGGCAACAACATTGATGTGTACCTGAGGCCACTGGTTGATGAACTTTTAGAGTTGTGGGCTGACGAAGGTGTACGTGTGTGGGACGAGTACAAACAAGAGGAATTTGACCTACGAGGGTTGCTGTTTGTTACCATCAATGATTGGCCCGCTCTTAGTAACATCTCAGGACAGTCAAACAAGGGATACAGCGCATGCACACACTGTTTAGGCGAGACAGAAAGTATACATATAGGCAAGAATGTGTACCCGGGGCATCGTCGATTTCTTCCAGACAGGCATCCCGTAAGAAAGAAAGGAAAGCATTTCAAAGGCGAGGCAGATACACGGAGGAAGCCAACCCTCCCTAAAGGTACTGATATATATGACATGGTCAAAGATATAAAAGTAATCTTTGGAAAGGGTCCTCGCGCACAATCTGTTCCAAATGACGCCGACAACCACATAGCCATGTGGAAGAAGAAATCTATATTCTGGGAACTACCCTATGGAAATTCCTAGAGGTTCGCTCTGCGATCGACGTGATGCACGTGACGAAAAATATTTGCGTGAACCTGCTAAACTTATTGGGCGTGCATGGAAGAAGTCAAGAGATACACCAAAAGCACGGCTGCACCACCAACGTATGCACGAACGAGACGACCTGATGAATCCAGAGAATTTCAAAGGTCCTGCCAGCTACGCTCTTACCAAGGAAGAGAAGGAGATCTTTTTCCAAGTCCTGAGTAGTATCAAGGTCCCGTCTGGCTACTCGTCGAACATAAAAGGAATACTAAACCTGGAAGAGAAAAAGTTCCAAAACCTTAAGTCTCATGACTGCCACGTGATCATGACCCAGTTACTTCCGATTGCATTGAGGGGGCTTCTACCAGAAAACGTGCGAGTACCCATTGTGAAGCTATGTGCATTCCTCAACGCAATTTCTCAGAAGGCAATCGATCCAGCAACTCTACCAAGTTTACAGAAGGACGTGGTCCAATGTCTTGTCAGCTTCGAGTTGGTGTTCCCACCAACCTTTTTCAATATTATGACGCACCTCATAGTTCACCTAGTCCAAGAGATTTCCGTTCTCGGTCCTGTATTCTTACACAATATGTTCCCCTTTGAGAGGTTCATGGGAGTCTTGAAGAATTATGTTAGAAACCGTGCTAGACCAGAAGGAAGCATGGTCAAGGGCTATGGAACAGAGGAGGTCATTGAGTTTTGTGTTGACTTTATTCCTGACCTGAACCCGATCGGGGTTCCTCAGTCGCGCCATGAGGGGAGACTGCGTGGAAAAGGCACGCTAGGAAAGAAATCAACAACATGTATGGACGAGCAATCTTTCAGTCAAGCACACTACACAGTTCTAGTTAATTCCAGCTTGGCGGCTCCATATATCCAGGAACACACGGATATTTTACGCTCGGAATATCCGGAGCAACCTGAAGATTTCATTGCTAAAGAACACGCGAAGACTTTCGGAGGTTGGTTGCAAAGACGTCTGATTAATGACAACATTGTTGAAGATGAGCTATACTTGTTGGCCAAGCAACCATCTTCGACTGTATTGACCTTTAAAGGGTACGAGATAAATGGTAACATATTTTACACGGCAGAACAAGATAAAAAGAGCACCAACCAAAACAGTGGCGTCCGGTTTGATGCAAAAGACGACAACGGGCAAAGGGTCACATACTATGGTTACATAGAGCAGATATGGGAACTTGACTACGGACCTTCCTTTAAGGTCCCTTTGTTCTGGTGCAAATGGTTCAACCTGTCAGCGTGAAGGTAGACCCGAAGTACGGAATGACAACAGTGGATCAGAAGAATCTTGGGTACGACAATGATCAATTCGTCCTAGCCAATGATGTGGCTCAGGTTTTCTATGTGAAGTACATGTCTAGCAGACCGAGAAAAACAAAAGATAAAGAAACGAATACATCAGACGATGAGCCAAGGCGCCACATAGTTCTTTCAGGGAAAAGAAACATCGTGGGAGTCGAGGACAAGACAGACATGTCAGAAGATTACATTAAATTTGATGAAATTCCTCCCTTCAAAGTCAAAGATGATCCTAGCATTCAGTTAAATGATGAAGATGTTCCATGGTTACGGCGCAATCAGAAGAAAGGCAAGAAGAAAAATAGAAACGGATCGTCCCTTTAGTACCGGTTGGGGACACCAACCGGGACTAAATGGGTTAGGGTTTCGTTTGGACCAATCAGATAGAATCACACGGATCGTGTGTTTGTTTCAACCGCTTGTGAGTCGTTGGATCCGGGGTGTGTTTCTTTCCAGCTGTTGTGAGCCGTTCGATCAGGGCAACGGTGTGTTTCTTTCGAGCTGTTGGATGAGATGTTTCTTAACCGTTGGATCAAAACCCTAGCTCAACACTTTGTGAGCCAGAGGACCCTATATATAGCCCAGCTTCATACACCGTTCAGTTCATCTCCCAAATACAAAACATCCGGATTCGCCAGCATACGCCCCGCGGTGCATTTGGTATGCATATATGCACTCAGTAGCCACTGCGGGGTTGTATACTGGCGATACCGTTTGTTTTGTTCTACACCCTCCTTTAAGGTTTGATACATCATATACTCAGTTCATCGAGCAAATACAAAACATCCGGATTCGCCATCATACGTCCGGCCGTGCATTTGGTATGCATATATGCACCCAGTAGCCCGGTCGGGCTGTATGATGGCGATACCGTCTGTTTTGTTCCACACCCCCCTTAAGGTTTGATACATCATATACTCAGTTCATCGAGCAAATACAAAACATCCGGATTCGCCGTCATACGTCCAGCCGTGCATTTGGTATGCATATATATATGCACCCAGTAGCCACGGTTGGGCTGTATGATGGCGATACCGTTTGTTTTGTTCTACACCCTTTGGAAACAGAAAGAAGAAGAAAAAGAAATGTGCGCCCCCCTATACAGGCCTTTAGGACCGGTTGCCGTTAACAACCGGTGCTAAAGACCCTTTCGCACCGGTTGCCGTTAACAACCGGTTTGCCGTTAACAACCGGTGCTAAAGACCCTTTAGCACCGGTTGTTAACCGCAACCGGTACCAAGAAAGGCAAGAGTAAGATTGTGACGACCGGTTGTCACAGAGGCAGACAGAAGAAGTCACGGTATGGCAGTCACGTATTCAACATCAACCAAGAAAGGCAAGCGTAAGATTGTGATGAAAGGTTGACAGAGGAAAATACTCGCAATATGTATGTACTTTTTAAAAGTGAGAAACAAAGTACCAGCGGGCTAGTATACCAATCGCGCTAAATCAATCTACATGTATGGTATCTCGCTAAATCAATCTATATATATGTATCCACGATATATATGCTCGATGTATCACTTGCGCTCTCACTTCTCGTTGCCTTACTCATTACCCACCCTAACTTACCACATGCGCATAGACTACAATATGCGCCTGGGGTAACATTACCGCAGGCGCATAGACAGAATATGCGCCTGGGCTAAGAGCTATACCACAGGCGCATGGTGTGCAATGTGCGCCTGGGGTAATTGATCAGATTACATTAAATTTTGATGAAATTCCTCCCTTCAAAGTCAAGATGATCCTAGCATTCAGTTAAATGATGAAGATGTTCCATGGTTACGGCGCAATCAGAAGAAAGACAAGAAGAAAAATAGAAACGGATCGTCCCTTTAGTACCGGTTGGGGACACCAACCGGGACTAAATGGGTTAGGGTTTCGTTTGGACCAATCAGATAGAATCACACGGATCGTGTGTTTGTTTGAACCGCTTGGTAGTCGTTGGATCCGGGGTGTGTTTCTTTCCAGCTGTTGTGAGCCGTTCGATCAGGGCTACGGTGTGTTTCTTTCGAGCTGTTGTGAGCCGTTGGGATGTTTCTTAACCGTTGGATCAAAACCCTAGCTCAACACTTTTGTGAGCCAGAGGACCCTATATATGCACCCAGTAGCCACTGTCGCTCCTCGAGCGCTTCTTCTCCATCCCTCTGCACCGTCGCGCTTCCACCATGCCTCCGAGGAGGAACAGCACCACCGGTTTCCGCGGCGTCCGAGCACGGCAGAACGGAATGTTCAGCGCAGATATCCGCTGGGGGGACGACCGCATCCCCCTCGGCACCTTTGCGACGGCGGCAGAGGCAGCCCGCGCCTGGGACGCGGCGGCCTGGCGCCTCAACCGCCCGCGGTCGCTGATGAACTTCAACGACTGCCACACAGTCTGGGAAGCGGAGGCCAGGGCGACGAAGCCACAGATCATCACTGCCGCCGACCACCTCCACCTCCGCCACCGCGCGTTTCAGGGCCTAGTCGACGCCAGGGAAGACCGCGTCGTCCGCGATTTATTACCGGAACAACCCGGGGGAGGAGAGCGCCGACGAGGAGCTCTGGCAGACACGCGGGTCAGCGGGCGGAGCGCCGCCTCGAACGCCACCTCGCGTTAGATGCGGCTCGGGAGGTGAGGACGAGGGCGCTGCAAGAGCTTCGTCGGGCCGACCGCGCCGGCGAAGTCTGGGCCTCCGACGATCCGAGGTGGGGGCCTATCTCGGACATACCATCATGCACCTCCGATGATGCGAGGAGGTCACCGACGAGTTCGGCGACGATGATGACCCGGAGGAGGTCACCGACGAGTTCCCCGACGATGGCGAGGAGTAGTGTTCGTCTGTTTTCTCTTTTTAATAAAAGAATTTGTATTCCGGCGACACTGCGGCAATCGCTAAATCAATCTGTATGGTATCTCGCTAAATCAATCTATATATATGTATCCACGATATATATGCTCGATGTATCACTTGCGCTCTCACTTCTCGTTGCCTTACTCATTACCCACCCTAACTTACCACAGGCGCATAAACAGCAAAATGCGCCTAGGGTAACTTTACCGCAGGCGCACAGTAAGTAAATGCGCCTGGGATAAGAGATTTACCGCAGGCGCATTTTGTGTAAAGTGCGCCTGGGGTAAGTGATCACATATACAGAAACAGTAGTTTTTCTGTTTTTTTTTCTTGATGTGTTTTTGTTTGTCTGTTTTGAAATGTGTGTTTGACATAATATAGAAATAGTTTAGCTAGGAATTAATATAGAAATAATATCCATTACATAATATATACATTACATGATAATATATCCATTACATACTAATATATCCATTACATGCATATATCGAACACAAGAGGCGGTACACAAACAACATCTATGGATCCGAGTAGAAGCGGAACAACTCGTAGGAGACGTATGCATCTATGGCTGCATACGTGATGTTGGTCCAGTCCAGTGGGTTCTTCTCCCACAACCAGTGATTCTTCGAGGGGAAATCAGTCTTCATGGTTCCGTAGCCCTCGTGGATGAAGGCACTTGCCATGCGAGCCATACCGGTCTTTGGCCCGTTCAATGGATAAGACCCTGAATATCAATGTAGTGATCTTCAGGTATCACAATACCCAAGCGCATCAACTTCGGACGGTCTTGCGTGTTGTCAACGCTGCAAAAGTCATACCCCTTGTTGACAAGAAAATCAACAAGTGCCGGAGAATGCTTTGAACTACTGCAACAACAAAATTTGATACGTGTACGTGTTTAGATATATGGCAACACATGTATTCTTCACATGCAACAAACAAATCGAAGATGCAAGATTGTACGTGTGCGTTACCTTGACCATTGGAAGACCAACGGCCTCCTTGAACGCAATCTGGATGACTGCAACATTCCGTTTTATCCGCCGTATACTCTAAATCAAGCCCGAAAACCGGTGTTCTTCGGAGAGGAGAATACAGATTGGTCAAATACCAATAGCACCGGGGAGCTCCTCGCAGTTGTTGGTGTAGAACACGTCGAGACTTTTGCCGCATGGTGTGGGCACATCATATCTCTTAGAAACTTCAGCCATGGTGCTTAGTGGAGGAAGATCAAGAGAGGAAGAAGAAGAGACAGAGGAAGAAGAGAAGAAACAGAGACTCGCGATCGGGCCGGTGCGCACTGTAGCAATAAAACCGCCGCGCGGGAGGCGAGCAGTTTGTATTAAGACCTTTAGCACCGGTTGCTAAACAAAACCGGTGCTAAAGGCCTGTAGTGGGCGCGCAGTCTGGGTGTGGCCCCAACTACAGGCCTTTAGCACCGGTTTGTGTTAGCAACCGGTGCTAAAGACCCTTTCGCACCGGTTGCTAACACAAACCGGTGCTAAAGGCCTGTAGTGGGGCGATATCTCCAGGACTTGTGAAATTTTGGCCTCATTTCTTTCGCGCGTCTTCTCCTCTACCTAGCTACGGCGAAGCCCTGCGCGGTCCGCCTCGTCGCCGTCCGTCCGCCTCGTCGCCGTCGCCGTCTGCCTCCGCGTCCTCGGTCCGCCGCGCCTCCGTCGCCGTCTGCCTCCGCGCGACCCCGCGTCCCATCGCCGTCGCCGTCGATCCCCCGCGCGGCCCCGCGTCCGTCGCCTCCGCGGTCGCCGTCCGTCCGCCTCTCCGTCGCGCCGTCGCGCCGTCCGCCTCCGTCGCGCGTCCGTCTCGCCTCCGCCTCCGCCGCCCGCCTCTCGCCCCTCGATCGCCGTCGCCCCGTCGCCGGCCACGTACGGTAATTAAGTTTTAATTTCTTTTTTTTCAATTTTGTTTTAGTGTTAGAGTTTTTAGAGTTATTAGTTAGATTGTTTAGTGTTAGATTGTTTTTAGAGTTAGTGTTAGTGTTAGAAATTTTTAGATTTAATTACTGTTAGATTTTTTTAGAGTTATTTAGTGTTAGTGTTAGAATTTAGTGTTAGAAATTTTTAGAGTTAGTGTTAGATTTTTTTTAGTGCTTTATTTTGTTTTTACAATTTTGTTTAGTGTTAGAATTTTTCTGTTAGAATGTTGTGTTAGAAAATTTCACTAAGTTAGTGTTAGAAAATTTCAGAAAGTTAGAATAACTATAAATTTCAGTAAGTTAAAATTTTTCACTAAGTTACCATATTGTTCCTGTTTAACTTTCATCTTATTTCTGTTATATTTCTCAATTTACTATTTTTTACTAAGTTATGGAATATTTACTTAGTCCGGGCAGGTTTTTAGTTCATGTCTTTGTTGGACCCGCCGGGGGATGTCCGGGACTGGGCCCCGCCAGGCTGGCATTGGGAGCTCCTTAGTACCGGGCACGCGGGGCGGGGTGAAATCCGGGTGACGTGGTCGACCCGGATATTCTTTGGTGGCCATCGCGTGGGCCACGCTCGGTGCGGAGAGAGCCGGCCCCTGAGGAGGTGGTACAACAGCGTATCAGGGAGGAGGACGAGCACGTCCGTCGCTACATGTACTTGCTCGATAGGCAGTATAGGCAGTATAGCAGCAGTTGGTCTATTAGGAGGGTTCCTTACCACGTGAGCTATGACCCTAGGAGGGTTCCTTATCTATGGATGCGTAGCACCCGTGACTCAGCACCCCGCGGCTTAGGACCCGGTCGGAGTTAATTATTTTGAGAGATGTCACGAGACTATGTATAAGTGATATTATTCGATCGTGATGTATTAGGGTTAAAAAAATCAACCCGAGCTATGTATAACTCTTGGTGTGTCCAGACCTATTATTTCATTAATATGTCCAGAACTATTATTTTATTACTGTCCGATGAAATAATTTCGCCAAGTGCCCGATGAAAATTTCGCTAAGTGTTCTTCATTTTATAAATTTTACTAGCAGGTGTTGAGCTATGGATTCCCAAGAACCTGTACATGATCAGCACGCCGATCAGCTCGCCGGAATGGGTGAGGCGGAGAAGGAAAGATACGTGTGCCAGATGATTTTTGATAATGCAACGGCCATATATCGTGATGACGATGATGGACAGGCGTTTAGCAATCAATTTTGAACGACTCCGGCGACGGAGATCAGAATATAGAAGATGTAGTAGATGATGACGACGACAACGTCGAGGATGAAGAAGTGCCCTCCAGAACAAACTCTGCCAATGTATATCTCAAGTCACTGTTCACGCAACAATTAATTTGTTTTGCACTTACTAACGAATCATATTTTCCCGTTTAGGCGCCCTCCGGAACAGCTAGCGCAAGTACTGAGACAAAGTCCAAACGAGGCCCGGCCGCAAGGTTGAAAGATACCGTAAGGTTCTCGATTGATACAGTTGCTGCTGATGGCAAACCACTGCAGCCCCCAGAAACTTATCGCAAATTCGTAAATCAGTGCGGAGTTGTTGTAAAAGACCTGGTCCCGATCAACTTAATAGAATGGAATAAGCCGAAGACCGGGGCCAACGTTGAGCTAGTTATGTCGATGAAAGATTGAAAAAAATTCTTTGCGAAACGCTATGGCAAAATTTCAGCGTAGCGGAAGATAAGAAGAAGAAAGTCGAGAAGTGGGCTTTGAAGAAGATGGCCACACAATTCCAGAGGTGGAAGAAAGAACTGTGGAAGAAATATCAGAAAGAAGATCCAGTTTTCACTGGGAACCTAGTGAAGATAAGAGACGCTTGGGATGATTTTAAGGCGTACAAGAATCGGGTGTCTTTGCATCCCGATCGGCCAAAAATCCGGGAATGCGAAGAAGAAGAAATATCACCATATTTTGGGGTCAGGTGGCTACATGACTGCCCTGCCTAGGTGGCGAAGCTATGAAAATGCGCTTGTGAAAAGAGGTATCATTCCACAGACACATGACTGGCCCGATAGGTCCAAGTTCTGGTTGTTCGCGCATGGGGCAACGTTGGACGCTGAGACTGGGATGATTGTTGCTCAGGGACCATGGTCGGAAAAAATAACAACAGTCGTAGCAGAACTAGAGAAGGCAATAGAAGCTGTTCGAAAAGGAACTTTTGTTCCCGATAGAGAGAACGACGAGCTGACGAGGGCACTCGGGAACCCCGAAAAGTGGGGACGAACACGAGGCTTTGGAGCGGATACCCCGTGGAGCCAAGGGTTTGCAGCGGACATTGCCACTTACAGAAGCCGTGATAGAAGCAAGAAAAAGACGAGTGACCGGATATCGACATTAGAAGAAAAGGTGGATTTTCTCTTGAAGAAAGGGGGACACCATCTACCTGACACTGAAGAGGAGGTAGAACATCGTCCTGCACCTGATCTGCAAATAGAAGACGATCATGCCGTCCCATCTCAGCATAGAAGCAGCGTGGGTTCCACGCACCTGCAGCTAGAAGACGGTCGTGCAGTCGAACCGTCGGCGCCTCACTACCCCGTGGATGATATCACGGAGAAGACAAACTGTGAGATACATATGCCAATGGGGAACATATCCTTCAGGGTGGCGTCAGGCTATGCTTTACCGAATCAACCTGGAGCAACCTACCATGGTGGTCAGATTCCAGCATCCCATGCCCGTGTCGGGTTGTCAACAATTACGCCGGGATGCCATTCAATTGAGCTCAGTATTCCTGGAGGTGAGGGCGAGAAGACACTGGGAGAAATGGAGCTTGGTATCATCTTGTGGAATAAGAAACACATCGTGTTCCCTAACTCGGCGCCAAGGCCACCGACTCCTCCAGGTACGAATGCACCATACCTCCATCCATTACTGAATGTTGCACCACATGTTATCTTATTTTAATAGTTTTTTCACATTCGTACAGAGAATGCACGACCTCCAAGTCCACCCCCCAACGAACCTCCAAGTCCACCCCACAACGAAGATTGGCCGGAGCCCGAGGCCGAGGGTCCATCGCCCGTGCACTCCCGTGAGCCGACGGATGCGCCCACTACGGGTACGACAAAGCGGAAGCTGCAGTTCAGAAGAAACGGGACTCCTCCCAAGAAGAGACCAAGGAAATCCAAGAAAGTCAAGAGTCCCCCGAAGTTACCAGGCTTGATGACTGAGGAGGAACTAACCAATGCAGTGGCATCCAAAACCAAGGCATGGTTCGCACAGTTTCCCCAGAAGCCCCCTCCAGACGTCTGGAAGGAAACTCTGAAGGACATCCCAAAGTGGAAAATTGAGCGGACCATCGACAACTTATATTATCCTGCACCGCCGCCACCGCCGCCCCTTTTCAGACTATGAACGGTATATTGAAAAGAAGCACGCCGCACAGATGAAGCAGGCGGAGCAGACGAAATGCGGGAAACAAGTTCCCCAGCTCGGACAACAAGAAGCACAGTCAGTTGGCCCGCTCAAGGTCTTATCTGACGCGGCTTCAGTGTCCTGTCACGCATGGGCGACGTGGGTTACGCTATTGCTGATGTGGTATAAAATACAAGCCCGGGCACCCTCTGGTCGAAGATCCTACTGCTCTAACAACCCAATTACGGAGTTTACATGATTGGTACTTGGAGGCCGCAAGGCAGGAGAGAGACTGTATCATGGCTCAAATTCAGGATCAACACTACTTCGGAGATTACGGTGTCGAGCTTGGGTTCGATGATTTCTTCCAGATGTACAATCAACGTGCCCTCGACAAGTCTATCCTCAGCTGCTACTGTTTGTAAGTGATTTATTTGTGTAATTTAATTATTTAGTTAAGCTCGCGTTCGTTGCCCGTATAATTATCACTGACGACATTCTTTTTGTACGCTACTATGCAGAATGAAGATTCGTGAATGCAGACTGGCAGGAATCTGGGACTTTGGGTTCATTGACCCGTATTCGTATCATCAAACCACAGTAGAAACGTTCAACAAGACTACACCGGATGATTTGCTAAGGTTTTTGAAGCGACAAAATACCAAAAAAGAAATACTTTGGCCCTACGCATTCAGGTGAGTGTTACTGTCTTGTAGACATTCCATTTTGCTTACCTGATGTTAAGTGTAATTGATGAGTATGCATGACTGCGTGTGTACACGTGCGCAGCGGCCACTTCATATTGTTCATCATTAGAATCGATAGAGGACAAGTTGAAGTCTGGGACTCGTTAAACTGGGGCGCTGACAGATGGAAGAGCGCGCGTCAGATGCTTCAAAGTATATATATCAGCCTCTTTCGTTCATCGGCCTCTTTTTCGTTCATTCCCTGATATCAAGTAAGTAATAATTAACTCTTCTATTCATTTTTCTTTTGTCGCCCAGGGTTTGGCAAATGTTCATCAAGGAAGAACCCGGTACATGGGCAGACAAGCTCAACTTTCAGATTAACACAGTAAGTAGTACTACGAACCCTGATTTAAATACCATTACCATTCTCTTGATTATTATTAATTTGACTGAATTATGTTTCTCGTATATAGAAAGTCCCGCAACAACCACAGGGAACTGATTATTGTGGATACTACGTCTGCGAGTTCATTCACAGGAGGATCAATGAGAAATCCCGTACTACCAGAACTCTAGAGGTACGTAACCGGATCTTCACAACTTTATTTATGTTGCCATTAATTATGTTTAGTTTTGTTCATAACTTAATTGTTTTCATCTACTTCTTTTCAAGATGGCACGAAAGCGGGCGCAGCTCAAACCAATCGACCGTTGCAAGGCTATTGCAGAGGAATTGGCAGGATTTCTTCTCACGCAAGTCATAGCAGAAGACGGAGAATTTTTCCATCCTATGAACCAATTATAGCCAGCTCCCTTCTCTATGCAAGTATACAACTATTCAAAACGAACCTCAGATTATGTAATTATCGGTCGATTACTTCGTGTTACATGTATATATATGTACTACTATTTGGGTGCATCAACATTTAACCGCAAACAGAAACGGAAACACGTAAACGGAAACCCTGAAGATACGGAACACGCCCTAAACCCTAAACCCTAAATACGGAATTGGAAACCCTGAAAAGAAAAAAGAAAAAAAAAAGAAAAAAAAAAACTTTAGGACCGGTTGGTATTACCAACCGGTTCTAAAGGTCCTCCGCCTGCGCGCTCTCTTCGGCGCCCACGTGGAGGCCTTTAGAACCGGTTGGTGACTGACCGGTTCTAAAGGGGGGGGGGGGCTTTAGTCCCGGATACGTAGCACCGGTTTTGTATCCGAGTCCAAAGGCCCTTACAAACCGGTGCTACTGGCCTGTTCTCCACCAGTGATACGAGGAGAAACTTGCGGACGCCGCCAAGCTCATTGAAAAGGAGATATCTTTACGTGAAGCAGCCGAGGCTGAAGCCAGGAGGAATAGGCAATTAATGAAGAAGTACCGAAGAAGGGCTCACCAAGCCGAAGATGACCTGACAAGCCTTTCCGTCGAAATATCTGATACCTATCGTTCTTTGCTTGGTACGCTTCCTTCTCCGGGTTTATCCTTTTGACAAACAGCAAAATTTTTCCAACTTATATCTTCATTTTACTTCAGGCCCGGACGAAGCCATGCCGGATGAAGATGACATTGCCAAGCTGAAAACCATAAAGAGTGTTATCCGGCAGCTATGTGCCGGAACCAGATGGATCCTTGACGAGTTGCGGTGTCCGGGTAGAGGACATGTTGATCTGAAGAGGCTGCTGGACGCCTTATCCACTGTTCCCGAGTGGATTCGGCACTGGAAGCGCTCGTCTTGCCGGGTTGGAATGACCCGGGGGCTTGCACTTGCCAAGGCTTATCTCCCCAAGCTCGAGCTAGCGAGGCTTATGAGCGGCTTCCCGGAGTTCAAGCTTGACGGATCCAAGTTTTCGGTGAAGGACTTTCAGGCCATCCAGAAGGAGGTCCGTTACCCGGCCAGCGTAATTGCTGATGAGCTGGACGTTAATATACTTGTTCCATCATATGATTCTGCCGGTAAAGTAATTAAGTCGGATCTTCCTGAGCCGTATGACATGCTTGCCCGGTGGAAGGAGGAGGCTGCCGCGATAAGGGCGGAGGCTGCCAAGAAGCAAGCTGAAGCCGACTCTGCTCCTGCTACCTCAACACCAGTCGTTCCGCCCCCTGCGGGGGCTGGTACCGCTGATCCGGGTGCTGCTGCTACCGATGATGGCAAGGGGAAGGCCAAGATGAACGCCGAGTTATATGTGGTCTCTAATGCCTCTTCTTAAGCGCCAGTCGGTCAACATACTTTTTGAAACATTTATATTTTGTTTGGTGCACCTGTGCACCTATGATATTTTTTCATCAGGAATTTGTAATGCACGCTAAGGCCTTGATACACTCGATGCCTGTTCCGGCCTTTTAAGTTTAAGCTCATCTGTTCTCGATATCCGGTTTTATTTATTGTTCCTTTTGTGAAAACTCAATTTCCGGGTTTCATGGGTATTGACAAGCGGATTTTTCTTCGAAGTCCCCAAGTCCCCAAGACTCGGATATTTGGATCTTTGCAACTATACCAGTAGGCCACTTTTTCTCTTTTCAAGATTTCAAGCTACCGGGCCCGGATTACCGAGTCTAGGACACTTGATCTTGAAAAGGGAACAAACTGCTTACTGCCAATTTCACAAAGATCCATGAGTTGTTTCACATAGGTTTTGAAGTTATGCTTAATAGTCGTTGAGTTTCCAGCTATTCAGCCTTGTACTCTGCATAACTTGTGGTTAGATGACCCTTTTGACTGTCTGTACTGTAAGCCGGCTTTCGCGTGGATACCATGTTGTTTACATCAATACGAAGACGTAGCCAGCCAATCCCCGTCGGGTTTCATGACTAACTGTCATCGTAAGCGAACACATCATGCCACTTTAATGCGAGTCACATCGAGCTTAAGTAAGAATAGCCAAGAAATTTGGACTTCTTTGTCCGGTTATAAGATTGTAGCCGTACTCGTTTGCAAGTAATCGGCCCTTATAACTCATAGGCATCATGGCCGGGTCTTTGAGTTTGTAACTGTGCTATTTAAGCGGCCAGCCCCCAAGACCTAGATATAAGCATCGTACTGAGAATACATAACCTGATAACAACCATCTCTTTTCTTGATAACCATCTCTTTTCTTGATAACCATCTCTTTCTTGATAACCATCTCTTTACTTGATATGAAAAATGTAGGTCAGCAAGCCGCCTCATTAAAAACCCGTCCAGTCCCCAAAGGTACCCTGGATAGGAAAAGAGTACGTCAGAAAACCTGCTGCCTATTACATCGTGCAATTCCACTTGCCAATATAGTCTTTACTAAGTATAATACGGACGTAGCTGAGCCACGTTCCATGGTCTATCTCTTTCTTGCATAGATGAAGTGGTGTGTGCGGTGTCGTTGACTGTAGCCGACTCTTCCCTTGCATCTATCAAATAATATGATCCGTTATGCAAATTCCGGCTTATGATAAATGGTCCTTCCCATGGTGGTGATAATTTGTGTTTTCCTTCGTTTGACGGTACCAGGCGCAGAACCAAGTCTCCTTCCTGGAATACCCGGGTCTTCACACGCCGGCTATGATACCTCCGTAGATCTTGCTGATATATGGCTGATCTTTCCAGGGCTTGTTCTCTTTGCTTTCTAACATATCTACGGCGTCCTGCCGGGTTTTTTCGTTCTCTACTTCGACGTAAGCTGATACTCTAGGCGAATCGTGAATAATGTCACTCGGTAATACTGCTTCCGCACCATAGACCATGAAGAAGGGTGTCATCTGAGTGGATCTGTTAGGTGTAGTGTTGATACCCCAAACCACAGAAGGAAGTTCTTCGACCCATGCACCAGCAGCCCTGACACAGGGAACTCGTAATCGTGGTTTTAATCCGCGAAGCAATTCTTGGTTTGCCCTCTCCACTTGTCCATTGGCCTGGGATGAGCCACTGATGCCACATCGAGCCGGATTCCATTGTTGCCACAAAACTTCTCCATCTCACCAAGGGACATGTTGGTTCCATTGTCGGTAATTATGCTGTGGGGGTACCCGAACCGGTAGATAATCCTTTTTAGGAACTTGACTGCTGTACTGCTTCGCAATTAGTAACTGGCATAACCTCAACCCACTTGGTAAATTTATCAATAGCCACCAAAAGATGTGTCTTCTTGCATGGTGACATATGAAAGGGGCCAACCATGTCCATACCCCAGACGGCAAACGGCCAAGTTAACGGGATAGTCCGCAACTCCATAGCCGGCACATGGGTTTGGCGAGCGTACCTTTGACATCCGTCACACCTTGCTACCAATCGTTCCGCATCCGCTAGGGCCGTGAGCCAGAAAAACCCGTGTCGATAAGCTTTAGCCACAAGAGACCTTGTGGACGCATGATGTCCACAGTCGCCTTCATGGATTTCCTTGAGAATCTGTCTGCCTTCTTCCGGCGCTACGCAGCGCAAAAAGACTCCTGCTGCACTTCTCTTGTACAATTCCCCATTGATGATAGAATATCCCTTTGCTCGCCTCAAAATTGCCTTGCTAATACCTCCTGTTGTGGTAACTCGCCTCGTGATAGATAGGCCAAAAACGGTTCTGTCCACTCGGGAATAGTACGTACAGTGGCTACGAGTCCTGAATCCGGGTCTTGATTTGCCAATTCTCCTCTGACTCGATTCTAACTGATGGTCGCCATAATTCGTCCAGGAAAACGTTAGGTGGAACCGGCTCTCTGCGCGAGCCGAGTCTGGCGAGGGCGTCGGCTGCCTCATTCTTTCTTCTGTCTATATGCTCCACCTCATACCCGGAAAAACATCCTGCGACCCTATCAACTTCCCTGCGGTATGCTGCCTAGTTGCGTCCTTTCTATCCCACGTTCCTGACACCTGCTGTACCACAAGGTCCGAATCTCCGAAGCATCGTATCCTCTTGATGTTCATCTCTTTGGCTACCTTTAAGCCATGCAATAGGGCCTCATACTCGGCCACGTTGTTGGAACAGTCGAAGTGAATTTGTAGTACGTAACTCAATTTGTCTCCTTTGGGTGATGTTAGCACCACCCCAGCTCCTGATCCCTCGTACTGCTTTGATCCGTCGAAGTGCATGATCCATGACTCGGAATTTGGAACCGTTGTAGTCATGCCTGTATGTGTCCAGTCGTTAACGAAATCAATTAAAGCTTGAGATTTGATTGCTGACCTGGGTTCGTAGTTGATGTGATAATCCCCCATCTCTATCGCCCATTTGGCTATTCTTCCCGTCGCGTCCGAGTTTCTGATGATATCCGACATTGGTATTGAACTAACCACTGTTATGGGATGTTCTTGGAATACGGCTTCAGCTTCCGGCTGGCCATAAAGACCCCGAACACCAACTTTTGCCAATGTGGATAGCGCTGCTTTGCTTCTGATAATACCTCGCTGACGTAATAAACCGGCCTCTGAACCGGGTATCCTTTCCCATCCTCTTTGCGTTCCACGACAACCACTGCGCTAACGGCTCGGGGGCCAGCTGCCACGTATAGCAACATAGGCTCTTTAGGACCCGGCGCCGCTAGTACTGGTGCTTCAGATAATTGCTTCTTTAGTGCTTCAAACGCTTCATCTGCTTCTTCGTCCCATACGAATTTATCTGATTTCCGCAAGAGCCGGTACAAGGGTATTGCCTTTTCTCCGAGTCTAGATATGAATCGGCTCAAGGCTGCTACGCAGCCAGTGAGCTTTTGAACATGCTTCAAATTTTCCGGCTTTTTCAAACTCTGGATTGCCTTGATTTATCCGGATTTGCCTCGATTCCTCTCTCGGAAACTATGAAGCCGAGTAATTTCCCAGCCGGAACTCCGAACACGCACTTCGTTGGATTAAGCTTCATTTGGTACCTCCTCAGGTTTTTGAACGTCTCCTTTAGATCATCGATAAATGTTTCTGCCTTCCGGGTCTTAATAACCACATCATCCACATAAGCATGCACATTGCGCCCAATCTGGTCTTCGAAGCACTTTTGAATACACCGTTGGTAAGTTGCGCCAGCGTTCTTCAACCCAAACGTCATAGTTTTATAACAAAAGGCCCCAAAAGGGGTTATGAATGATGTTTTCTCCCAATCCTCCCTTTTGAGCTTAATTTGGTGATACCCGGAATATGCGTCCAGGAAGCATAACAGATCGCTTCCAGCTACTGCGTCTATAATCTGATCTATCCTTGGTAGCGCGAACGGATCCTTTGGGCAATGCTTGTTGAGACTCGTAAAATCAATGCACATCCTCCACTCATTAGTCTTTTTCATCACTAGAACCGGGTTAGCCAACCAATCCGGGTGGAATACTTCCATGATAAAGCCGGCTGCCAATAGCCGAGCGATCTCTTCGCCTATAGCCTTCCTTCTTTCCTCATTCATTTTCCTCAAACCTTGCTTCACGGGCCTGGACTTGGGATCCACATGCAAGCTGTGCTCAGCCAGTTCTGTAGGGATACCCGGCATGTCGCTAGGTGTCCAGGCAAACACATCTGCATTCGAACGAATAAACTCCACGAGCGCTTCCTCCTCCTCTTTTCCCAAGTTAGACCCTATGGTAAACTGCTTAGTGGAATCCCCTTCGACAAAATCCATCTTCTTGGTGTCCTGCGCTGCCTTGAATTTTGCTCTCTCATCCTCGGTATTCGGCTTCTTCAAGGCTGTTCTATCGTCCGGATTTACTTGAGACCGGTAATATTCGAGTTCTTCCTTCCTGCATGCCTGCTCGGCCATAACTGAATCTCCTTCGTCGCACTCGGCCGCTATATCCCGGTTCCCATGTATAGTGATGGTCCGTTTAGGACCCGGGATTTTCAGCTGCAAATACACGTAGCCGGCCTAGCCATGAATTGGGCGTAAGCCGGCCTCCCAAACAGCGCGTGGTAAGGACTGCGCAATTTGACCACCTCGAACGTGAGCCACTCAACTCGATAATTATCCGTCGATTCTCCAAAAGCAACTTCCAAGGTGATCCTTCCCTCGGGGCTCGCCGAGTGACCCGGTACGATCCCGTGAAAGATTGTCGAACTTTTCTGCAGCTGGGACTCTTTGAGACTCATCCGTAAGAAGGTCTCCCAATAAAGGATGTTGATGCTACTTCCACCGTCCATCAGGACCTTCTTCAGTTCGTAACCATTAACCTGTGGAGCAACCACCAATGCCAAGACTCCTGGACGCTCTACTTTTTCCGGATGATCTCTTCTACTCCACGTTATCTCTTGTTCTGCCCATCTAAGATATCCCGGCGCGGCCGATGAAACCGAATTTGCCGTTTGCTTTGACGTCTCTTTGTTCCTGCTAGAAGTTCCTGTAGTATGCACATGATATTGTCCTTTTAAATTAGCCGTTCGTACCGTGCCGATGAAGATGTTGATCCGGCCGATCGTCAATATAGATCCGGACTCGAGGTGATCCGACTCTGGCCCCCAGCCGGAATCGTCCACCATCTTTTCTCCTTCGTGGTCGATGTAGATTTCGCCAATGACAAGATTCTCCATATTCTTCCGAGCTTCTCCCGTGATGTAAACACCTTTGGACGCAGGCCCCACGGTGGGCGCCAACTGTCGTGGGATAATCACGGCAGATGTTACCAGGGGTAACTGATCTTGGGGCAAGTCGACACAGGCGTTTGGGAGAGGGTTTTAGCTCAGGGAAAACATGGTGCAATTTGATCTGATAGCCGGCAATCGAAGTCGCCGGATCTCTATTCTCGATATGATAATTCAATTAGGGTTTACACTGGATGCTCGATATCACGCGATATTGCTAGGGTTCTTAGATCTCTGTCCAAAACTATACCTGGGGGTCGGTTTATAAAGCACCCGTACCCCCTAGCTTATTCGGCAAGACACATCTCGGATCCTACCCGGATACGGCACACTAACCATAACTTTCCTTTACAGTAACCCATAATCCGGGTCATTGGGCCCACAGGCTCGGGCCTCCACAAGCTTCTTTATTCTTAGCCGAATCCTGCACATCGTCCTTCGGGCCGGGTTATTCCTCGGAGCTTGGCATACCGGGTTAGCATCCCCCTGTCACATGTAGCCACCTGACCACAAAATATGGTGATATTTCTTCTTCTTCGCATTCTCCGAATTTGTGGCCGATCGGGATGTAAAGACACCCGATTTCTTGTACGCCTTAAAATCATCCCAACCGTCTCTTATCTTCACTAGGTTCCCAGTGAAAACTGGATCTTCGTCCTTATATTTCTTCCACAGTTCTTTCTTCCACCTCTGGAATTGTGTGGCCATCTTCTTCAAAGCCCACTACTCGACTTTCTTCTTCTTATCACTCGCTACGCTGAAATTTAGCCATAGCGTTTCGCAAAGAATTTTTTTCAATCTTTCATCGACATAACTAGCTCCAACGTTGGCCCCGGTCTTCGGCTTATTCCATTCTATTAAGTTGATCGGGACCAGGTCTCTTACAACAACTCCGCACTGATTTACGAATTTGCGATAAGTTTCTGGGGGCTGCAGTGGATTGCCATCAGCAGCAACTGTATCGATCGGGAAGCTTGCGGTATCTTTCAACCTTGCGGCCGGGCCTCGTTTCGACTTTGTCTCACTACTTGCGCTAGCTGTTCCGGAGGGCGCCTAAACGGGAAAATAATGATTCGTTAGTAAGTGCAATACAAATTAATTGTTGCGTGAACAATGACTTGAGATATACATTGGCAGAGTTTGTTCTGGAGGGCACTTCTTCATCCTCGACGTTGTCGTCGTCATCATCTACTACATCTTCTATATTCTGATCTCCGTCACCGGAGTCGTTCAAAAATTGATTGCTAAACGCCTGTCCACCATCGTCATCACGATATATGGACGTTGCATTATTAAAAATCATCTCGCACATTAATCTTTCCTTCTCCGCCTCACCCATCCCGCGAGTTTATCGGCGTGCGGATCATGTGCAGGTTCTTGGGATCCATAGCTCAACACCTGCTAGTAAAATTTATAAAATGAAGAACACTTAGCGAAATTTTCATCGGCACTTGGCGAAATTATTTCATCATAGTAATAAAATAATAGTTCTGGACATATTAATGAAATAATAGTTCTGGACACACCAAGAGTTACATAGCTCGGGTTAATTTTTTTAACCCTAATACATCACGATCGAATAATATCACTTATACATAGTCTCGTGACATCTCTCAAAATAATTAACTCCGACCGGGGTCCTAAGCCGCGGGGTGCTGAGTCACGGGTGCTACGCATCCATAGATAAGGAACCCTTATAGGGTCATAGCTCACGTGGTAAGGAACCCTCCGAATAATCGACCAACTGCTGCTATACTGCCTATCGAGCAAGTACATGTAGCGACGGACGTGCTCGTCTCCTCCCTGATACGCTGTTGTACCACCTCCTCAGGGGCCGGCTCTCTCCGCACCGAGCGGGGCCCACGCGATGGCCACCAAAGAATATCCGGGTCGACCACGTCACCCGGATTTCTCACCAAGCCGCGTGCCCCGGTACTAAGGAGCTCCCAGTGCCAGCCTGGCGGGGCCCAGTCCCGGACATCGCCCGGCGGGTCCAACAGAGACATGAACTAAAAACATGCCCGGACTAAGTAAATATTCCATAATTAAGTAAAATACCTTAGTGTTTCTAACTTAGTAAAAAATAGTAAATTGAGAAATATAACAGAAATAAGATGAAAGTTAAACAGGAACAAAATGGTAACTTAGTAAAATTTCTTAACTTAGTGCAATTATTCTAACTTTCTGAAATTTTCTAACACTAACGACTTAGTGAAATTTTCTAACACACTAACTTCTAACACAACATTCTAACAGAAAAATTCTAACACTAAACAAAATTGTAAAAACAAATTAAAGCACTAAAAAAAATCTAACACTAACTCTAAAAATTTCTAACACTAAATTCTAACACTAACACTAACTCTAAAAAAATCTAACACTAACTCTAAAAATTTCTAACACTAACACTAACTCTAAAAAAAATCTAACACTAACTCTAAAAATTTCTAACACTAACACTAACACTAACTCTAAAAATTCTAACACTAACTCTAAAAATTCTAACACTAAACAAAATTGTAAAAACAGAAATAAAACTTACCTACGCGCGTACACAGGGCGACGGGGCGACGGCGAGGGGCGAGAGGCGATCGACGGGGCGGAGGCGGGGCGGCGGAGGCGGAGGCGGAGGCGGGACGGAGGCGGGGCGGCGGAGGCGGAGGCGGGGCGACGGAGGCGGACGGCGACGGCGCGACGGAGACGGGGCCGCGGGGGATCGACGGCGACGGAGGTAGAGGGCAGCGACGGCGACGGAGGCAGAGGCGGACGGAGGCGCGACGGACGGAGGCGAGGCGGACGGAGAGGCGCGGCCGGAGCAGGGCTTCGCCGCCGTACGTGCTAGGAGAGAAGACGCGCGAATGAAAATGAGCAAAATTTTCACAAGTTCCCGAGATATCGCCCCACTACTGGCCTTTAGCACCGGTTTGTGTTAACAACCGGTGCGAAAGGGGCTTTAGCTCCGGTTGTTAACACAAACCGGTGCTAAAGGCCTGTACTTGGGGCCACATTCAGACTGCGCGCCCTATACAGACCTTTAGCACCGGTTTGTGTTAACAACCGGTGCTAAAGGGTCCCTGTACAAACTGCTCGCCTCCCGCGCGCGGCTGTTTTATTGCTACTGTTTCCGATCGCGAGTCTTTCTGTTTCTCTGTATTCTCTCTTATTCCTCTGTCTTCTCTTCTTCCTCTCTTGATCTTCCTCCACCAAGCACACCATGGCTGAAGTTTGGGAGATATACCGTGGTCCCACACCATGCGGCAAGCAACTCGAGGTGTGCTACACCAACAGTTGCGAGAGGCTCCCCGGTCCTCTTGCGCATTTGACCAATCTAAATTTGTCCTCTCCCGATGAACACCGGTTCTTCGGGCTTGATCTGGAGTATACGGGATGTTGCCGTCATCCAGATTGCGTTCAAGGAGGCCGTTTTGGTCTTCCAATGGTCAAGGTAACGCACACGTACAATCTTGCATCTTCTATTTGTTTGTTGCATGTGAAGAATACATGTGTTGCAACATATCTAACACGTATCAAATTTTTGTTGTTGCAGTAGTTCAAAGCATTCTCCGGCACTTGTTGATTTTCTAGTCAACAAGGGATATGACTTTTGCAGCGTTGACATCACTCAAGACCGTCCGAAGTTGATGCGCTTGGGTATTGTGATACCTGAAGATCACTACATTGATATTCAGGATCTTATCCATTTGAACGGGGCAAAGACCGGGATGGCTCGTATGGCAACTGCCTTCATCCACGAGGGCTACGAAACCATGAAGTCTGATTTCCCCTCGAGTAATCACTGGTATTGGGAGAAGAACCCACTGGACTTGACGAACGTCAAGTATGCAGCCATAGATGCATACGTGTCCTACAAGTTGTTCCGCATCTACTCGACGGAGCCATAGATGTATGCGTTCGATATATATGCATGTAATAGATATCTTAGTATGTAATTAATGGATATCTTAGTATTGTGAGACTTATGTTTGTGTTATGTGTGATCGTAAGACTCTATGTTATGAATGTGATATGATTGTGTTCTAAAATCAGAAACAAAGATATAAAATGTGGTGTAGAATGGGGAAAATTTGATCACTTACCCCAGGCGCATTTTTACACTGTGCGCCTGCGGTAGTACTCTTATCCCAGGCGCATTTGTACACTGTGCGCCTGCGGTAGTACTCTTATCCCAGGCGCATTCGTCCACGGTGCGCCTGCGGTAATGTTACCCCAGGCGCATACTGAAGTTTATGCGCCTGTAGTAAGTTAGGGTGGGTAATGAGTAAGGCAACGAGAAGTGAGAGCGCAAGTGATACATCGAGCATATATATCGTGGATACATATATATAGATTGATTTAGAGAGATACCATACATGTAGATTTTTCTTCTTTTATTTTTCTTTTTTGTTTCACTTCCCTATTTTCTTTTACATTGATTTATAAAACATGGAAAACGGAAGGTTACTTTTATTAAAAACAGAAAACATACGCGCTAGCACGCCGCAGTGTCGCCGGAATACAAATTCTTTTATTAAAAAAGAGAAAACAGACGAACACTAATCCTCGTCGTCGTCGTCGGGGAACTCGTCGCTGACCTCCTCCGGGTCATCGTCGTTGTCGAACTCGTCGGTGACCTCCTCGTCGTCGTCGGAGGTGCATGATGGTATGTCCGAGATAGGCCCCCACCTCGGATCGTCGGAGGCCCAGACTTCGCCGGCGTGGTCGGCCCGACGAAGCTCTTGCAGTGCATTCGTCCTCGCCTCCCGAGCGGCATCTAACGCGAGGTGGCGTTCGAGGCGGCGCTCCGCCCGCTCAGCCGCGCGGGTCTGCCAGAGCTCCTTGTCGGCGCTCTCCTCCCCCGGGTTGTTCCGGTAATACTCGCGGACGACGCGGTCTTCCATGGCGTCGACTAGGCCCTGAAACGCGCGGTGGCGGAGGTGGAGGTGGTCGGCGGCAGTGACGATCTGCGGCTTTGGAGCCTTAGCCTCCGCTTCCCAGACGGTGTGGCAGTCGTTGAAGTTCATCAGCGACCGCGGGCGGTTGAGGCGCCAGGCCGCCGCGTCCCAGGCGCGGGCGGCCTCCGCCGCTGTCGCAAAGGAGCCGAGGGGGATGCGGTCGTCCCCCCAGCGGATATCTGCGCTGAACATTCCGTTCTGCCGTGCTCGGACGCCGCGGAAGCCGGTGGTGCTGTTTCTCCTCGGAGGCATTGTGGAAGCGCGACGGTGCGTGGAGAGGAGTGGGCGCGTGGAGAGGAGAAGACGCGCTCGAGGCGCGCCAGTTTATACCGCGCCCTCCTGGCCACGCGTCACAACTCCCGCGCCACGCGTGAACTCCCGCGCCACACGTCAACTCCCGCGCCGGTTGTTAACATCAACCGGTACTAAAGGCCTGTACAGGGGGGCGCACATTTATTTTCTTCTTATTTCTGTTTCCAAAGGGGGATGTAGAACAAAACAAACGGTATCGCCGTCATACAGCCCAACCGTGGCTAGCTACTGGGTGCATATATGCATACCAAATGCACGACTGGACGTATGACGGCGAATCCGTATGTTTTGTATTTGCTCAATGAACTGAATATATGATGTATCAAACCTTAAAGGGGGTGTAGAACAAAACAGACGGTATCGCCGTCATATAGCCCAACCGTGGCTACTGGGTGCATATATGCATACCAAATGCACGGCTGGACGTATGACGGCGAATCCGGATGTTTTGTATTTGCTCGATGAACTGAATATATGATGTATCAAACCTTAAAGGGGGGTGTAGAACAAAACAATCGGTATCGCCAGTATACAACCCTGCAGTGGCTACTGAGTGCATATATATATACCAAATGCACAGCATGACGTATGCTGGCGAATCCGGATGTTTTGTATTTGGGAGATGAACTGAACGGTGTATGAAGCTGGGCTATATATAGGGTCCTCTGGCTCACAAAGTGTTGAGCTAGGGTTTTGATCCAACGGTTAAGAAACATCTCATCCAACGGCTCACAACAGCTCGAAAGAAACACACCGTAGCCCTGATCGTACGGCTCACAAGCGGTTGAAAGAAACACACGATCCGTGTGATTCTATCTGATTGGTCCAAACGAAACCCTAACCCATTAAGTCCGGTTGGTGTCCCCAACCGGGACTAAAGGGATGATCCGTTTCTATTTTTCTTCTTGCCTTTCTTCTGATTGCGCCGTAATAACCATGGAACATCTTCATCATTTAACTGAATGCTTGGATCATCTTTGACTTTGAAGGGAGGAATTTCATCAAATTTATTGTAATCTTCTGACATGCCTGTCTTGTCCTCGACTCCCACGATGTTTCTTTTCCCTGAAAGAACTATGTGGCGTCTTGGCTCATCGTCTGATGTATTCGCTTCCTTATCTTTTCTTTTTCTCGGTCTGCTAGACATGTCCTTCACATAGAAAACCTGAGCCACATCATTGGCTAGGACGAATTGATCATTGTCGTACCCGAGATTCTTCTGATCCACTGTTGTCATTCCGTACTTCGGGTCTACATTCACGCCTGACAGGTCGAACCATTTGCACCAGAACAAAGGGACCTTAAAGGAAGGTCCGTAGTCAAGTTCCCATATCTGCTCTATGTAACCGTAGTATGTGACCCTTTGCCCGTTGTCGTCTTTTGCGTCAAACCGGACGCCACTGTTTTGGTTGGTGCTCTTTTTATCTTGGTCTGCCGTGTAAAATATGTTACCATTTATCTCGTACCCTTTAAAGGTCAATATAGTCGAAGATGGTTGCTTGGCAAACAAGTATAGCTCATCTTCAACAATGTTGTCATTAATGAGACGTCTTTGCAACCAACCGCCGAAAGTCTTCGCGTGTTCTTTAGCAATGAAATCTTCAGGTTGCTCCAAGTATTCCGAGCGTAAAATATCCGTGTGTTCCTGGATATATGGAGCCGCCAAGCTGGAATTAACTAGAACTGTGTAGTGTGCTTGAGTGAAAGATTGCTCGTCCATACATGTTGTTGATTTCTTTCCTAGCGTGCCTTTTCACGCAGTCTCCCCTCATGGCGCGACTGAGGAACACCGATCGGGTTCAGGTCAGGAATAAAGTCAACACAAAACTCAATGACCTCCTCTGTTCCATAGCCCTTGACCATGCTTTCTTCCGGCCTAGCACGGTTTTTAAAATAATTCTTCAAGACTCCCATGAACCTCTCAAAGGGGAACATATTGTGTAATAATACAGGACCGAGAACGGAAATCTCTTGGACTAGGTGAACTATGAGGTGCGTCATAATATTGAAGAAGGTTGGTGGGAACACCAACTCGAAGCTGACAATACATTGGACCACGTCCTTCTGTAAACTTGGTAGAGTTGCTGGATCGATTGCCTTCTGAGAAATTGCGTTGAGGAATGCACATAGCTTCACAATGGTACTCGCACGTTTTTCTGGCAGAAGCCCCCTCAATGCAATCGGAAGTAACTGGGTCATGATCACGTGGCAGTCATGAGACTTTAGGTTTTGGAACTTTTTCTCTTCCAGGTTTAGTATTCCTTTTATGTTCGACGAGTAGCCAGACGTCTTCCCCCATTTCAGTATCACCGTGTTCACCGAACATAGGATAATTATCATCATCCTCTTCTTCTTCATTGTCTTCGATTACAACCCCTCTTTCTCCGTGCTTGGTCCAACAAAAATAACTGGGCATGAAGCCTTCTTGCAACAGGTGGGTGTGTATGGTTCTTGAGTTATGGAAATTCCTCTTATTCTGGCATTTTTTACATGGACAAAAAATAAATCATTCTGCCTGTTTTCTCAGCCACATTGAGAAAACTATGCATGCCATTAAGGAATTCGGGACGACGTCGATCACTGTACATCCATTGCCGGTTCATTTGCATTATATAAATTTATCAACAACCATTATGCTAAATCATCATGACTAAATTAATTAATTAATACAAAAAGTTCATCACACGTTAATACCAAACTAGCGTATAGTGACCATACATATATAGTTCTCATAAAAATACACACTGAAACCATCCATAAAAACTCTCTCTAATTAATGCATTTAAAAACAACAACAAATGCGATCAAAATCGCAACAAAGGTAACAATTGACCCGACGCATAATGATACCAAGCCTCTTTACTAATTGCATATTTCCTAATCTTTCTAATCTTCAGGCGCATTGCGTCCATCTCGCTCTTGTGACCATCGACGACACCGGCAAGAACCTTTTCCAAGGTCATCTTCTCTCTTTCAGTTTTTTCCAACCTTTCTTCAGTTTTTTTCAATCTTTCTTTCAAGCCAACATTTTCTTGTTCAACTAAGTATAACTTCTCAACAATAGGGTCGATTAGCATTTCCGGTTCCACTACCTCCTAGATAAAAATATCTATGTCAAGTTGGTCGGCGTAAGTAATTGTCGTAAAATCAGGAAATGAAAATATGTAGTGAAAAAGATAATATACCACATCCGAATCATAGACTGGACGAGGGCCAACGGGGACTTATATCAAAACCATGGCTATGTATATAAAAAAAATCTTACACAATAAGAAAATTATATACAAGTAAATATATACGTAAATCATACAAATCAAAATTTGTTTTGGTAAATAAAAACAATAGGCTCACCAAGTTTGTGTCGGTGATGGGGCGATCGACGGTAGTGAGGAAGGGGACAAGGCGCGCGACACTAAAAAAACCACAAATCATAATTAATTTTGAGCTCAAATTGCATCAATTTGTATACATAACAAAATGAATAACAAATTCTAGCTTAGGCATTTCATCAAACAACTAGCTAGCACAACAAAAATGAAATGAGCAAGAAAACGAGCAAAACTTGCAATGCCGGAAGAGGGAATGTTGATGCTAACCGTAGGACCGATGGGTACCAACAATCTTGGCAAATGGTGGAGAAAAATGGGGATGGATTAGACCTCACAAGAGGAAGGAGAGAGCAAAAATGGAGTTGAGCTAGAGCTGGAAAAAATGGAGCTGAGCTCGGGGTGGTATGTAGGGTTTAGGGGAGGGCTTTAGGACCGGTTTGTGTTACAAACCGGTTCTAAAGGATATGACAACGGGACCCGCAGTAGCTGCAAAAAATGAGAAAACCTGTAGAACCGGTTTGTGATACAAACTGGTTCTAAAGGGTCTGTCCCCTGGGCCCCCCTCCCTGCAGCAAATGGCCCGCAAGGCCTTTAGGACCGTTTTGTGTTAGAAACCGGTCCTAAAGGCCTTGCGGCCATTTGCTGCATGGGTGGGGCCCAGGGGACAGACCCTTTTGAACCGGTTTGTATCACATCCGGTTCCATTGTGCTTGGCTCAATGCCCTGTTTTCTACTAGTGAGTAAAATCCAGCTAATTCCTCGGTTTCCGTGCAGCAAATTAAGTAGTTACCATGACTGACAGGGGTATGCTAACCCGGTATGCCAAGCTCCGAGGAATAACCCGGCCCGAAGGACGATGTGCAGGATTCGGCTAAGAATAAAGAAGCTTGTGGAGGCCCAAGCCTGTGGGCCCAATGACCCGGATTATGGGTTACTGTAAAGGAAAGTTATGGTTAGTGCGCCGTGTCCGGGTAGGATCCAAGATGTGTCTTGCCGAATAAGCTAGGGGGTACGGGTGCTTTATAAACCGACCCCCAGGTATAGTTTTAAGAGAGATCTAAGAACCCTAGCAATATCGCGTGATATCAAGCATCAAGTGTAATCCCAGAGTTGAGTTATATATCAAGATCGGAGACTCGGCGACTTTGATTGCCGGCTACCAGATCGAGTTGCCCCATGTTTTCCTCTGAGCTAAACCCTCTCCCAAATACCTGTGTCGTCTTGCCCCAAGATCAATTACCCCAGGTAACATCTGCCGTGATTATCCCACGACAGTTGGCGCCCACCGTGGGGCCTGCGTCCAAAGGTGTTTACATCATGGGAGAAGCTCGGAAGGGCATGGAGAATCTTGTCATCGGCGAAATCTACATCGACCACGAAGGAGAAAAGGTGGTGGACGATTCCGGCTGGGGGCCGGAGTCGGATCACCTCGAAACCGGATCCGTCGTGACAATCGGCCGGATCAGCGTCTTCATCGGTATGGTATGTGCTTCCGATTCGGTCCCTGACAACGTTGGATCTGATTCTATGCCAGGAAAAGCCACGTCTATCCGATCAGATGACGAAGAATCGACTGGAACGACATATCCGGCAGAAGAACCCATCGCGGAGTGGGAACAGCCGGAGGAGCCGGCATGGACCCACGCGACCGGGCCCAAGGAGAAGATGATACCGGTCTATCCTGGATCTACTGGAAAACCGGTATGAGGAGAACGGTAAGGAGGAACAGCCTGAATTTACACCGGATATCGTACGCCGAGTTGCAGTCTATGCGGCCCCCGCGGCCAACCAAGGAAACACAACCGCGGCATCAGTCGGGGCGGCTCAGGCAGTGGCCCAGCAACAGGGCGCGGTTAACGGAGACCCGGTCTTGACCCGGGTTGATGGAGAGTCGGCATCGTCACCAGCCCCGCAGCAGATGAGGAGCAACACGCCAACATGTTCGGGTTTCAAGCAAACCGACACTAGGGGTGGGTCCCTCGAATCCACGTCACCCGCCCTGTTCGATAATAATTTGATTTTGGATCCTACAGTCCTCGCCACAGTTATCACCCCAGAAAACGCGGCAGAGCGTGTCAGAGATCTGGATGTGGCTCGTCGTGCATTGGAACAGCAAAGAAGGCAAGTGGAAGCAGATAGACAGGGGATGGCCACACGACGGCGCGAGCTAGATGCGTTGGAAACCCGGCTTCGAGAGGAAACGTCCAGGATACATGAAAGGCACCATACCAGGTTACCAGCAACGGGCGGGGTCATTAATCCGGCTAATTTATTCGTTACACCTCAGGATCAGCCGATACCAGTGGTGAACCAAGGAACCGCACCCCAACAGATGACAGCAGCGACACATCCGCGAATGAACGGACCGGTTACCCCCACCACAAAACTAGAGTCACAACCGGCAACGATCTACTGCCACCGCCACCATCACGATTCCGCACACCAGCCGGCCACTACAACAATCCTATGGACAACGTATATGCAGCAACACTCGCATTGAATCAAATCCCTGTGGGAGAGTCGCCCCATGCAGAGAAGACCCGGCAAGCCATCGAGCTATTGCACACCGCGGTGGCGCAGCAAGCCAATTACCCGGATCACAGAAGCGGTATGCACGGGACGCCATACGTCAGTCAGCAGCAAGGGAATATCCAAACAAGTTCAGCGCGGTGGAGGGAAGAGCAGCAGCAAATGCCGCCTCCTCCCCGCGCTCAGGCAGCATCAGCAGCACAGGCCGTCGTGGACAGTTCTAGGGCTCGGAGGGCCGCGGCCGGGTCTGGCCGCGCATGGACCTCCCGCAGCACCGCGCCAGCCGCGCCCCCGCGGCATCACACGTTTCTAGAGCAAGGCCGGCTTCAACCGTTCTCGCGGGACCCAAGTGTCTCGGACAATATTAGAGCCTACCCGGAAAAATTCAAAGAGCCAGGGAAAGTAGTGAATTATGAGCCAACCATGGATCCCGAAACATGGCTAAGCAGTTACGAGATGGCAATGTCAATTCGCAACGCGTTCGAGAACCTCCAAGCCAAGTTCATGTATCTGATGATGTCGGAAGGAGCAGCAAAATTGTGGTTCCCAATCTACCAGAGGGATCGATCAAGTCTTGGGAGGAATTGAAGACCGCGTTTTGTCAAACACTTTCACGGAACCTGCAGGAAATTATTCACTATTGATGATCTAGAGCGATGCGTCCAGAAGAAGGGAGAATCGCGCGCAGTTGGGTGCGCCGGGTTATGGAGATACTCCACTCATCCACGGATATCCAGCCCAAGGATGCACTACAGGCCATGGCAAAAACATGCAAGTATATACCTTTGGTGCAAAAGTAACTATGAAGTCCAGTCGAAATGCGTCGGAAGTCACAATGGAGAATTGATGGATGCGTGCAACAAACACGCTGCGACAGATACTACAGAAGAAGAAGCTGATGACAAGAAGGCAAAAGCAAACACAAACAGTAATGGAAGAACCGCAACGGATCAGCATCAGGTAACAATGGAATAGCCAGAACAATCGTCCTTTCGAAGGAGGTTCCGAGTTTGTCGCCAACACAGAAGCCGGGTCTTCGAGGCCAAGGCAGAAGGAAATTTCAATGGAGGAAATTATCAAGGTCCACCCAGGCCGGGTAACAATTGGGGACATATTCCGGATGGCATGTCCGAAGACAGCAGGAATGGCAGGCCAGCTAACCACTCCCTAGAACAGTGCGCCGATTTACAAGATGGAAAAATGAGGAAGTGCACAGAGCTATGCGAGGTGCAGGACGGGGAGGAGGACCGGGTCGGGGGCAAACCCGGGCAACGGCCCACCCCCAGCTGGTAACCGGCGGCTGGAAATCAAAGTAATAACCAAGGGGGGGCAGGGGGTTTCCAGGCTAACCCCAAACAATTGGGTCAATATCATGTGCATACCACCGGAGGCTCTAACAAGGACAAAAAGATACTGAAGCAAGCGGTCAACTCAGTTTCGTTAGCCGTCCCGAGATACTTGAGATGGTCAGAACAGGAGGTAACATGGAGCAGAAGGGATCACCCGGAAAGAGTGAACACCCAGGAGTCTTGGCACTAGTAGTCGCACCGCAAGTCAATGGGTACGAACTGAAGAAGGTTTTAATGGATGGTGGAAGCAGCATCAATATACTGTATTGGGAAACCTTCCTACGCATGGGTCTCAAGGAATCTCAACTGCAAAAAAGCTCAACAGTTTTTCATGGGATAGTGCCGGGTCATTCAGCATGCCCCGAGGGAAAAATCGCATTGGAGGTAGCTTTTGGAGAGTCAAAGGACAACTATCGAATTGAGTGGCTCACCTTTGAGGTAGTGAAATTGCGCAGCCCCTATCACGCGCTATTTGGAAGGCCGGCTTATGCCAAATTCATGGCTAGGCCGTGTTACGTATATCTACAGCTAAAAATCCCGGGTCCCAAGAAGACCATTACCATACATGGAAGTCGAGACATAGCAGCTGAATGCGACGAAGGAGATGCAGCAATGGCCGAGCAGGCCTGTAGAAAAGAAGAACTCAAGCATTACCGGTCTCAAGCAGACCCGGAGGATAGAGCCACATCAAAAAGGCCGAGTACTGAAGGTGAAAGAACAAAATCCAAGGTAACGCAAGATGCTAAAATGGTGGCCTTAATCGAGGATGATTCCCCAAGCGGCCCGCTGTAAAGGAAGAAGCTACACGGCCGCTTACAACCAGCCAGGTCATTGGAACACCCCACCGGGTTGGCTAGCAAACCCGGTACTCATCAGGAAAAGGTCCAACATATGGAGAATGTACATTGGTCAAGCCAGACCGGGACCAGTGTTTATGAAGAACTAAACAATGTAACGGGCAGCAGGTTTCAGACGCGCTCTTTTCCTACCTAGGGTACCTAAGGGGACTGGAAGGTTTTTAATGAGGCGGCCTGCTGATCCAAAAATTTCTCGTATCAATAAAGAGATGGTTATCAAGTCCTATATCATTACATCCTGATTACAAGTAAGTAGTATCCCTGCGACATCGATAATTCAATATCATCAAAAGCATCGATTGCATGTAGGTCTTGGGGGTTGGTTGCTCAGGTAACCAGCCACTAACCCGAATGACCCGGCATAGATAGCTATAAGTTGTAAGGGCCGATTACTCGCAAACGAGTACGGCTGCAATCTTATGACTGGGCAAAGAAGCCAACTTTTCTTGACTTTCTTACTTAAGCTCGATGTGACTCGCACTAAAAGTGGCATGATTTGTTCGCTTATGATTACAATCAGCCATGAAGCCCAATGGGACTTGCCTGACCCTGTTTTCGTATAGATGTAACAACATGGTATCCATGCGAAAGCCGGCTTATAGTATAAGATAGTCAAAAGGGTCATCTAAACCACAAGTTTATGCAGAGTACAAGGCTGATAGCCGGAAACTCAATGACTATCAAGCATAACTTCAGTACTTACACGGGTGGCCTTAGGGTTTTGACTTGGTAAAAAATAATTTGTCCTCTGAGAAAGGCCACGCCCCCATGGCTCGTACTTTGGGTCATGGGGACTGGGGACTTCGAAACAGAAACAAACTACTTGGATACCAAGGTTCGAACGGCCCTACCATCCGAGTCTTAGGGACTTCAAGAAAATTTCACTTATCAAAGCCCCTGGTTTTTGGAAAACCGAGTCTTACAAAGGGAGCCAAAAAGAAAGCTGGGTATCAAGAACAAGTTCAAAAGAACAGACAAAATAGCACGATTATCAAAAGGCAGGGAAAGCCGCAAAAATATGTCACCGAATAGAAGTACATTACAAGTTATGGCATTGGTATCAGAAGTGCACAGGCGCACCATGGCAGGATAAATAGTTCAAATGAAAAGGCCCGTGACTAAGGTATTATGACATCATTACCCTATTCGGCCTCCTGAGTGCGATCTTCCGGGTCTCGCTCCTGGGCCTGCTGCTTAGCTTTCCTGGCAGAGCCACCCGGACTCACCGCGCCAGGGCGGATAGGTGGAAGGACGGACGGTGTAGAGGCGGATGGCCCTGATTTTAACTCGGCCTCCCTCTTCGCAGTTGCCTCCTTCTTTTTGGCCGAGTGATCAGCCCACTTCTCCAAGAGGTCAAAGGGCGGGGGTGCTTCCTCTGTGATAACTTTGCCATCGGCGTCATACGCAGTCATTAGCGTATTCAGGTCCAAGCTATCGGCTAAAGTGGTAGCAGAGGGGCGCACTGCTGACTGAATGGCCTTGAAGTCCTTAGGCGTAAATTTGGCACCATCCGCCTTGAACTCGGGAAACCCGGATATTATCTTCGCCGGGTCAAGCTTCGGAAAAGCTTTGGCCAAGGTAATGCTCGGGTTATTCCAATGCGGCAGGACGAACGCTTCCAGAGTTCAATCCAGCCAGGCACAGTGGAGCAGGCTTGGGACGAGATTTCTCTTCACCCGGATAAGCTTCTGTGGGCCAATGTATGGCGTCCATATAAATTTTGGTGCCGGCAAAGAAAGTCCGGAGCACAGTCTTCAGGGTCCTAGCCTTGGCAATAGTATCTCCTCTGGAGGTTGCAAGGTTGGCACCTGCAGTTGAAACAGAAGCAAGAAGGTATCAGTAACCCAGAGTGGTGCATAACAAGAAGCATGAAATTAGTCGGCAGACAAAAACTTACTAAGTAAGATCTGGTAAGTATCGGTGACTTGATCCGATAAATTCTTCAAGTCGGTCCGAGCGGTGAGGCACTTCTTCTTATATTTGGAAACATCCTTCTTCAAAGTTTCCATGTCATCCTCAAGGATTTCCCGTCGTTTTATCTCGGCAAGAAGACGTTGTTCGGTCTTCAGTAAAGTTTCATCAGACCGAGTTATCTGTGCCTGTAAGTAGAAAGGAAGGCAAGCATCAGTTGGATGTTATGGTAAGATAAATATGGCGTGAAGTACCAAGCATAACTTTTGCAAGTCATACTCGGAACTTGGGGACTAGATATGCAATATGAGATGACAAGCGCTTTTACCTGGTACTCTGCAGCCATGCGCTCTAAAATATCGCCCTCTGAAGCCTTCATGGTGAGGAGCGTGTTCATCAATTGATCAAAAGTATCTTTACCCGTATCAGAAGACCCGGGGCCTTGGGAATTTCGAGAAGAGGTTTTCTTCTTAGAGGGAGGCGGAACCCGGGTCATTTGTGCATTGGAATCCGACACTCCTTCGGCACCCAAGGTTGTGGCTTTCTTCTTCTTGCTCGCATGGGAAGCAATTGGATACTCGGTTTCTTGGGCGTCCGGTTTAATCGGCGATGTTTGCTTTTCACCGCCAGACACGGCAGTGGTCTTATCGGCCGGGCTCCCCTGACCCGGGCCCTCGTCTTCCATGCCCTCTTGGTCGCTAACGACGACCGTGGCCCTGTAAATGTTATCAAGAAGCAGTTAAATACGCGGTCAGGAAAGGGTGATGAAGTGTGGAAGAGCATCTGGAAGGGGATCTTACCCGGTGTTCACCGCGAAGTCACAAGGAAACCCGTCATCAGACTCGGGAGAGGCTGAAAATTGTCAGGTTAGATGTCATATAAGAATAGTTCAAGGGGAATGTGCCGGTCGAGAAAAGATAGAATAATTACCAGCCCGCCGAGTGGGAGTCGAAGAAATACCCGGGTTGATGACGTCGTCACCCGGGTTATTTCGAGTTGACCTACGCTTGATCATGGGCGACTCCTTCAAGAATGGCCAGTGGAATAATGTCAAGATAACTCAGGTATATCATTAAGGTGATGTGAATTGAATGCGAGGAGGGGATATGAAACCTTGGAAGTGGCCTCTTGAGCTTTTCTTTTGGATCCGACTTTGGTTGCCGGTTCCGGTTCATCCTCGTCGCTGGCAGATTCTACTTTGCCATCCGAGTCTTCTTCCTCATCATCCTCTTGTTCTGAATATCATCAAAGTTATGGTTGAAAATGAAGGGGTTATGACGAGTTCAAGGGAATCAAATAAAATTCAAAGAGTACCTTCATCCGAGTGAACAGTCTCTTGCTCCTCTGGACTTTCGGAGCTAGGGGAGGCGTTGATTTTTCGTCATCAGCCTGAAGGTGAAATGTAATGCACAGGTTATATAAAGTGGAAAGAATGAAAGGGGCGTCAGAGTCGGACTTTTACCTCAGGGGCGGGGTTTTCAAGCGTGAAGGGCTCTAACCCAGATATGTTCCGGATTACCTCAAGCTTTTCCGTCAAAAAACCTTTGATGGTTTTATGAGTGTCGCCAGGTGCGAAGATGTTATCGGAGTATCGGAGAAGATCGGAAGGTTCTCCTGAATACTCGCACATCAGCTTTGTGCGGATGGAATTGATCTGAATCCTAAAATCGACCCAGGTCTTTACTAGGTTGAGCCCGATGAGACCCTGGGCTGTAAGAGTAGCGATTTTGGCTAGCAAGGGTTGAATTGCCTCCCTATCCGAGTTAGGGGCAAAGGCACTAAACTTATCAGAGATGTCGAGAAGACCCTCCGAATAACCCGGCAGTTTCTTTTGGCCGGGTGGGGAAGTGTCTTGACAGTAGAAGTAAGAAAGCTGCCAATGCTTGACATGGGAATTAAGGGTCAGGGGTGGCATTAGAGAGTTTTTGCGGCGCTGGATCGAAACCCCGCCGCAAGTGAGAAGCGCCCCATCACCGCTTTCGCGGCACGGCTTGCATTGAAAAAGCTCGGTAAAAAGGGCTAGACTTGGCGGGGTGCACAAGTAAGATTCGGAAAGGACAATAAAATGGGAAATATTTAGCACAGAATTGGGTCCGATATCGAAGACACGAAGGCCGTAGTGGCTGAGGACGTCACGGAAAAAAGGGTGACCCGGTGGTCGAAAACCCGGGTCACATGTTCTACGAAACAAATTACCTCATCTTTTGTAGGGGTGGGCCGGGTCTCCTTACCCGGTACCCTCCATTGGATATTTTCCTGAGGAGGAAGAATTCCCAGTTCCACCAGCTCCTCCAACTTGGCCTTTGTGACCATAGACCGCGCCCAGTTGGCGGAAATGGTGTTGGTGGCCTTGGCCTTGGTTGGGGTCTTCCCCTGTTTCTTGGGAGCCATGTGGCTGACCTGCAGAGTACAAAGTAAGAAGGAAATTAAGACATGAAAGTTGCGAGCCGGCTAAGTATAGGCCGGATAATATTGAGGTATGAAAAGTTACGGGAGATCCGGGTGTTAGCCTGCAGATCAAAGTTTGAAAGTTTCCGGGTATCAGGCATTGTGGTGAAATTTATGGGATCTAAATGATGAAGAAGCCTTTTGAATACAATGGACGGCGGCTTAAGTTCCAGACGTGAATGAAAGGAACTGAAAAGGAATGGTCTAGCCGGGTGATTGATGCGAAGGCGGAAAATTTGAGTAGTTCGAGCCTAGATTGGAAGTTTTATCTTTGGATTTGTGGCAAGAATAATGATTGTGGGTAGTAGGGGAGCGGATTGGAGCATGCGCTTCGTCCTTTGTGCGAGCTAGAAGAGACTATGGGTATTCTAATTCGGCCTAGTCAGGAAATCCGAGGCGGGCCGATCTGGATCTAATCTGAGGAAGAATTCAAAAATTGCAAGGGAAAATTAATGGGCGCAAAAGGCTTACCGGAGGAGATCTGAGTGAGGCTTTGCGGAGGCAAATGGCGCAGCCCTGGTGTCCCTTCGCGGTTCTTGATGGGCCGGATGGAGATTCGCCGGCGGGTCTCGGCGGCGGTGCAGGGCGAGCGGTGGCGGAGCGCAGCCTCCGTCCGATGGGTTCCGGTGACGAGCGCGGAATTTCCGTGGTGGCGTTCAGGGAGAAGGAGAGCTCAGAGGGAGAAAGGAATGGAGTGGAGGAAATGAGCCGTTAGGCTTCGGGTCACTCCTAAGGGGCTTTTTTATAGTGCAAATGGATGAGCTCGGTTTGGTGAGTGGAAGCCGAGAATTATGGGGGTAAACGGCTATTTATCTAAAGTTTCTGCGAGATGTGCGCCAAGTATTGAGCAAAGCATCCGGATAAAAGGAAGAAGGGGATTCGTCCCCTGATGACAGGATTGGTTAACGAGCATAGGATCTTGGTATTGTTATTATGGTTTGGACCCAGAAGTTTGAACCAAGGTGTTTGGAGGGAAAACTTGGGTTATTATATGGCCACCAAGGAGCAAGGCCTAGCTGAATATCAAAACATCTTAACCCGGTCTTCATATGCCCGTATGATCGATATCTTTGCAGGGAATAGCAAGCGCTTCAAGGAGATCCGTGAAGCCCAGGCTATTCTGGGGACTACTGGCAGGGGGATGCTAACCCGGTATGCCAAGCTCCGAGGAATAACCCGGCCCGAAGGACGATATGCAGGATTCGGCTAAGAATAAAGAAGCTTGTGGAGGCCCAAGCCTGTGGGCCCAATGACCCGGATTATGGGTTACTGTAAAGGAAAGTTATGGTTAGTGCGCCGTGTCCGGGTAGGATCCGAGATGTGTCTTGCCGAATAAGCTAGGGGGTACGGGTGCTTTATAAACCGACCCCCAGGTATAGTTTTAAGAGAGATCTAAGAACCCTAGCAATATCGCGTGATATCAAGCATCAAGTGTAATCCCAGAGTTGAGTTATATATCAAGATCGGAGACTCGGCGACTTTGATTGCCGGCTACCAGATCGAGTTGCCCCATGTTTTCCTCTGAGCTAAACCCTCTCCCAAATACCTGTGTCGTCTTGCCCCAAGATCAGTTACCCCAGGTAACATCTGCCGTGATTATCCCACGACA